>CABHPQ010138578.1:0-10239 GCA_902168405.1 Peromyscus aztecus | reverse complement strand
GTAACGAAGTCATGCTAGATTGCTGATGTTGGCAGTGGTCGGGAGGCTATAATCCAATGATCAGGGTCCATATAAGAAGAGAGCATACCTTAATGGCACTCATTTACACTTGCCAAAGAGGCAAATTCACATTTATAGATTCTGGGGATGAGAGGTGAGGACCTCGACATCTTTCAGCAGGGAACAATGGAACCCTGGATAGATCTGACATTTCTTTCATGGTTGCCCCATGGCTTGCCCCTATTCAGAAGCTAGGGGATTGGTTTGGTTTCCAAATAGCCAGTAACAGGAGTTACAGGACACTCTCCTACTTGTTCATGTCTTTTACCTCTTTCCTCATAAATCCTCAATCTGTGTAGCGATCCTAGACACGGCAAAGCTTAGAATTCCCATTTTGCAGTCGAAGAGACGGAAGGAAGAGCCGTTGTTCCTTGCTTGAGGCTGGTGGTACTGCAGAGTGACTTTGGAACGGCAAGTATCAATTCCCACTCACCAAGTGTAGCTTTTATTTCCCCCTCTGATTCTACAAGAATGAGTCTCAGAGAAGTCAATGAACCTGCCATGGACCCCAACAGGGAAACAGCTGGAGTGCAGATCCCATAGCCCATGCTCATTCCATTTCATTTTATCTTAATGTGCCGCTGACCTCACCTTCACCCTGGTGTAGATGCTGGGAGCCAAGGCCCCACATAGCCATCTCTTTGAAGCCTCTGTGAGCACAATTGCAGAATCGACAGTTTTTGGAGCTTTACTTTCTCGTGCTCTATCAGCGGGTCCTGCTTCAGCACCACCGGACAGCATGGCTCCCTTTCAAGTCTGGCTCCCTTACGTGGGAGGCATAAGGACTCCGGGGACACTGAGGTTTTAAGGCATTTCTGAGAGTGTATAGGTTATAAATATCCTGTCTTCTTCTTCTTTTTTTTTTTTTTTCAGAAGGTTCTAAAGCATTCTGGAAACGACCATGCTTCAGCAACCAAGATGCATTGTTAGATTGCCTCTGGTCTCAGGCACGGTTGTCCTTCTCGGTCTCCCATAAGCCTGTGCAAGAGTTGACCTGGGAGCGATGTGGCTGCCAATCACCGAAGACCCTCCCACCCTGACACTGGCGCACATGCCTGTGTTCTGCCAGGGTTGTGATGGATGAGCCGACGCCGTGAGTGCTGAGCTTTATCCATATGGCTGGCTGCCCTTGGTGGAGAACGTTTTCTCTTTTTTGTTGTTGTTTTTTGTCATCTTTATGTTATGTATTCCTTGTTTATTCTTTTTTAAAATTTTATTTATTTATTTATTTATTTATTGCCACATTTGAAGCAAGCTTTAATTAAATATTGGACAGGTCCATACCCGGGCTCCCCGGAAACAGCCCCGACCCCTTGTTTATTCTTACAGGCGCACAGTCCCATAGAACTGCAATCTACAAACCCAAATGTGATATATATGAATTTTGAGGAACACAGTCCTATGTGAAGCAAAGCCTATATGTCGTTGCTTTTGAATTTCAATGTGGATGAAGAATGTAAGGACAATAATTCTCATTTCTCAAACAAATAACAAGGTTCCACTGGGCACAAGGTGCCATGCCTGTTTTGTGTTCTGAGTGTGCGTGTGTGTGTGTGTGTGTGTGTGTGTGTGTGTGTGTGTGTGTGTTTGCGCGTGCATGTGTGCGCGTGGAGGTGGATAGGGTCAGGTCACATATGGAAGTAGAGTGAAGACAAACACTACAGGAAGTGTAAAAGATGAACAACTGAGTCAGGGGAAATGCTGTCATGGTTCTGTGGGGACAAGAGAACCGGAGAAGGCTTAGGAAAGAGTTCACACACAGCAGGATGGAGAAGAGATCATTTGGAAGCACACAAGAAGGAAGGGGCACTTGGGCATTCCTAGCTGAGCCAACAGCTTGAGCATGCAGAAGCTCAGAAGGGAGGGATCTGAACCTGTGGGCTAGGGTGTGCTCACGGACCCCCTGCTTTGATCAAGGAGGACCTGGACTTCTAAGGTCCAGGAGCCAAAGGTGACTGGCAGAGTCACAGGGCCTGGTCCTACCTCCTTCATGGCCTGGGTTAGTCCCAGAACAGGTCCAGGAGGAACAAGGTCTGTTTACCTATGCTGCTTCCTCGATGACGAAGCAGAGTCAGAAGCAAATCTTGCCACAACCAGCCATCGGCTAAAGCAAGAAGAGATGGGTTTTCTGGGTCAGCCTGCTCCTTTTCCTGCTGGGTTACACTGGGAAGTCGGTGCGTGGACCATTGTATCTGGAGACTAGAAACCACCCTGCCTCACATACTTTTGTTTACACCTAATTATTGTAACTGATCTCTCCTTGAGGAGAAACACCACTGAAGAAAAACACGCAAACAAAGGCACATATAATAATTTTGAATTGCATTGTTCAATTATTTTCTTTATTGTTGTTTTTTTTTTTTCCAAACACATATATTTAGTTTCATTTAAAAATTAATGTTGGTTTGACTTTAGAGAGCTATTCCCTAAAGGACGTTTTATGGTTTGTTTTGACTTTTTTTTTTTTTTTTTTTTTTAAAGAACAGTTCTCCTAAAGAAGTTTTCTGTCCTGTTGCCAAGCTGTTTTCCATTTGGGGTGGATTTTCCTTTTTCTAGCTGGTAATTATTTCAGGGCTGCTGTTCTGGTTTCCAGGCATAAGAGCTGAAGGGTCCCCTGAAGAAGGCTGAAGAAAGCTGCGTCTGTATGAGGACCCGCCACCAGGAGCCTCAGAAGGGAACACACCCCCCACTCACTCACTTCCCACAGATTAGCCTGGGTTTAGTCCCAATCAGAACATCTGAGAACCAACAAGACAGGGTTGTCAGGAGGGCCCACCCTGGCCGGGCTGAGGCTCTGACCAAGTAAGCATGGTGGGAAAGGGCCAGCGAGCTTGAAAGTAAAACTGTAAATGATCCCATCTGTGAGCCTTGGCTGATTACTCCTCTGGGGTGGACCAGAGAGGGGGCACCAGAAGAGAGGGTCTCTTGTGCTTTGAACAAGATGCGGCTACAGTCTTGCATTTATGTTTGGGGGTGTTTTCCAAGTGAAAGTTCATCAGGGAGACAGGAAAGCACGTTCCACTAATATCCATCAAAGAAGGGGTTGAGTTTCAAAGCTCAGAGGAAATTCAATAGTGCTGAAGTAAACGGCACGCAAAGAGGTCTCCTGCCCCTGAGAAGCAAAAAGAAGCAGGGATGTGACTTGAATTATTTTTTTTTTAAGCCGAGTGTTATTTGGGACAAATAAGTGCATCTCAGGAAAATGGGTGTGTCCTGGGCACTCTTTTACAGGGGCAGCTTGAACTAAACAGTCTAGAATGTTCGGGTTTTCTTGCCTCCTAGTTTCCTTCTGTTGGTACCAAACCTGAAGGCCTCAGAGTTCCCCACACTTGGTTCTTCCCTGTCATGGTGATGGTTATTAATACTTATTGAATTTAGAGAATAGTGCCAGGGTGAGGTCTAAACTGGAGCTGGGCATTAGGTGGGCTGCTGAATAGAATGTAAAGAGAGACACCTGAGAGACAGGGTACCTGAGCAGCTCAACACAGGCCCGGGCTTGGGAGCAGCATGACTTTGTGTCTGTCCTCAGGCCAGGAAATGGGCCAGATGCTGGGGAGCACTAGCCAGACCCCTGACTGGAGGGGTGGTCTGAATGGGGTGAAAATACCCTTTCCAGGGGCTGGCTTTGTCATCAAAGGTATGGTTTCAAATCCCAGTGTTAGCTCTCCAGTTATCTCTGTAAAATGAGATATCATCCCCTTGAGTGAGCAGATATGCAGAAGAAATGTGGTAATGTATGTGTTTACAAATCACAGTGCTGGGCACACAGTAGGCGGTAACTATATGGCAGGTTTATTTCCTGTGAACTTTTTAGAGAATGGGGACACTAAGGTTTGGGGAGTATCTACCCCATGTTCTACATGCTAGATAATAGGCCCTCTGTGCCGGGGGGAGTGCTGGCTGTTGACTTAAGGCCACACTGATAGATGTCTGACCGGAGGAGCTGAGCATATAAGAGACAAACACCACTTGCTCTCCAATGACTTCTTTATTTGTCCCAAATTCATTTTGATACCGTGACTTGCAATGGCAGCTATGATGGTAATTTTAAGTATATGAAGAAGTCTACGACTTTAAATTTTCTCCAGGGCTTGGATCTTACCAGTGTGTATACTCAGGTCTCTGCAGAGTAAGGAGTTCCCTCAATCTCCTGTAGAAAAGCTCATTAAGACAGGAAGTAAACAATTCAAAATAGCTTCAGGAAGTCCCTGAAACTGACCAGTTTTTTACTAGGTCCCTCCCTCTCCAAGAATATATAAACAGCCAAGCCAAGTAAGAATCACCCTCAGACAAGTCAATGGCAAAGAAGAGTATTGTGGGATGTGTTTCTGTATGCTGTGAATATGTGTTGCTCTGATTGGTTGATAAATAAAGCTGCATTAGCCTATGGCAGGGCAGGATAAAGTTAGGCAGTACATTCACACTAAAGACAAGATGAAGAAGGGTGGAGTCGGGGAGATGCCAGCCCACCGCCCAAGGAGCAACAAGATGCCAGCAGACAGTAACACCATGGCCACATGGCAACATATAGATTAATAGAAACGGGTTGCATTAAGTTATAAGAGCTAGCTAGCAAGAAGCCTGATCCATATGCCATATAGTTTGTAAACAATATAAGCCTTTGTGTGTTTACTTGGGACCAAGCAGCTGCAGGACGCAGGTGGGAGAGATTGGTCCCAACCGCAGGACTGGGCAGGACCAGAGAAACTTACGGCTATGGAAGAGTCTTAAACAAGACAAGCTGGGGCTGGAGAGATGGTTCAGAGTTTAAGAGCACTGGCTGCTCTTCCAGAGGACTTAGGTTCAATTCCCAGCACCCACGTGGTAGCTAACAACTATCTGTAACTCCAACATCTGACACCCTCACACAGACATACATGCAGGCAGAACACCAATGCAAATAAAATAAAAATTAAAAAAAGAAAAAGAAAAAAAGCAGAAACCAGCTGAGCTGCCCGGAAGAAGTTTAGACAAACTGAATTACCTGGAAAGGACACTCTCCAACCTGTTGAACCATCTGCAGGCTGTGCAGTGTGCTCCAGGTTCCCAGCTTTTGTGAACTGTCACCCATGCTGGGGTGGGCTTTGAACCTATTCCTGTAAGTAACTCCTCACCCATATTCTTATATGTCATCCCAATAAAACTCGGAGTTAGTAAGTTGGACTTCAGTGGTATCTGTGCTTTGTATGTCTGTTATGGGCTTCCTATCTGGGGTGAGTAGTTTTGTGGGGGTGGGGTGTGTGTGTGTGTGTGTGTGTGTGTGTGTGTGTGTGTGTGACAGAGAGAGAGAGAGAGAGACAGACAGACAGACACACACACACACACACACCAGCTACTGGCATCTCCCTTCTACTCATGGAATCAGGAGTTGATGTTGCTGCGCTACCGCTCTGTGCTCCACGTGATGGTATGATGATGGATTGGGGGTGCCACTGTGACTGCTGGGGGGCCCAGCTTTCAGGATGTATGCAGCTGTCAGGTTTTCTGCCAGTGACAACTCCAAAGAAGTTGAGGGGGACAGGTTTATCAGGTGTGTGGTTGGTCTACCTGGGTGAAGGAGGTGGGAAGAGTGGTCACTTGGAAGACACCAGCAAGCCACCAGCTGAGACGTGCTGAGGGGTTCACATTACTCAGAGGGCGAGTCTCTGCCCATTTTAGACCCAAAGCAAATTCTTCAGGCCCTGTTGTAGTTGGCTAACAGCAATCCCCAAACCACAGGCTCCAGAGATATGAGCCAGCGTTCCAGAAGAAGCCACCCACCCACGGGAGAAGAGAGTCAGGGGAAGGAAGCCTGGCCCAGGGTCCTGCGTGTTTGGAGTCAAATAGCTTTTAGAGCTTCATGGTAAGTCCTCAAGCAAAATCCAGTCCATGTTCATAACTGGATGGGGGATTAGCTGGCCCTCCTTAAAGTCAAAATCTAAGAGTTGCCAGTCCATTCTCCGTGTCCCAGTCTCTGGGAGACAGTGTCTTGCTGAGGAGGTGGGGCTTGGGAAGTTCTCTACATGGTAGTCAGATTGTTCCCGTTCCATTTAGATGTTCTTCAGACTTCATTTTGAAAGATAATTCTGTTAACTTTAAAAATATAGTTCCTCTGGAGTGGAGGAAAGGCTCGCCATTGTCTATGAATGGGCTAACGTGAGAAATAAAGCCTCCCTGGACATGACTGTGCACGTCTTTAATACCAGCACTCAATAGGCAGATCTCTGAGTTTGAGGCCAGCTTGGTCTATAGAGTGAGTTCCAGGACAGCCAGGGCTACACAAAGAAACCCTGTCTCCATAAAACGAACGACAATTTAAAAAATAAAAAGAAGGAAGAAAAAAGAAAAGGGAGGAAAGAAAAGAAAACAAAATGAATGGATATCTGAGTGTCTCACAGGCAAGCTGCACCGAGAAGCTCCTGGGGATCAGTGCCACAGCAAGAGAGAAAACACCAAGGAATCGCATGGATCAGATGCCTTTGTAACTTCTCAAATTGAAAAGAAACCTCCATACCATCCATTTAAAGCTCAGCCTGAGAAGAGATCACACTGGATTCTCAGGCTTCAGACCCTGCAGACTTTGAACCTACTTGTGGGTGTGGAAACACACACACACACACACACACACACACACACACACACACACACACCACCGCACTTCATTTGCCATAATGCACCCTCCCCCATAACCCCCATGCAATCAGGAGCTGAGTTTGCAGGGAGAGGGATTCTTGAGAAAGAAAAAAAAAAAAAAAGGAATTCCATACTGGTGAGGTTAGGGCTGCAGTCCTTGAAGCCAGATGGTTTCCTGGAGACGGCAGGGTAGCTGGGTGAGGTGGCGTGAGGGAACACCATCCGGGAATCCAGAGAACTAGAGTGGGCACTTGCATGTGGCTGGCATCTGCTTAGCCCAGTGGATGGTACCTTCACAGCATCCCCTCTGCCTCCAACATCCCCAGCCCAGGACCTAAGTTCCTCTGTTCTGTTCTCCACCCATTTCTGAAAACTGCCCTGCCCTGATGCTACTTCAAAGTCTCCTGGGAATGCCAAGTTGCCAATTAAGCCTCTTTGAGGCAGATTCTCATTCCTTCCCCACTAATTGAAATGTTACTCCTTTTACTAAACCCATAAACCACCCAAACACAACGGCCCTCCTCATTTGCATTGTAACAATGTCCCTAATGTCCTTCCAAGAGCTTTACGTAGAAGAGAACCTTTTCTCCACGCCCCCCCCCCCCCCCCCCCCCCCCCCAACGGTCAAAAGCAATTCCGAGGCAAAGGCCTTCATTTCCATCCCTATACAGCTGCTCATTAGCCAAGGTGGAATAAATTCCCTTTATTCTGGATTCATTTCCCAGGATGATAATGTCTTTTTTGTCTGAGACCACTGTTCCCAAACTGGCCTTAATTGCTGATAGTAATTGAGTTAATGCGTATTTACAGCCGGTAAGGTTAAAAAAGGTCTCCTGTAGTTTTATTTGCGACATTTTATTTAACGTGCAATAAAATCATTAACAAGTTGTCCCCGTGTTAATTTTCTGGCCCTCTATCTTGTCTCTGTCTCTTGGGAAAGCAGGATGAAGGCAGATGGCTTCGTCGGGAGGTAGTTCTTAGGTTGCCGGGATGGGGAGCCCAGGCTTGCTCCTCATCCAGGTTTCCTCCTATTCAGAGAGGAGAGCCTCTCTGGGTGAAAGCAGATAGCCTGGGGCTACGATGCTCTGCACTCTCCCAGGCACTTGGCCAAGTCACAGGCGGGGTGATGAAATCCCATCAAAGCCACTGGGCTGGGCCAGGCTCCTGCATCAGCTCCCAACCCGCAGCTCCAGCCTAAAGTGGCCCGCAGGCCAGGCCGGGCATAGAGCCGAGGTGTCAGACGGCGTGACAGGTCCGTGCACTGGTGCCGGCCAGAGAAAGGGGCTGGAGGAGGCACCTATACTTGTGGGCCATGCCAGGGAAAGCCAGGGGCTTTCCACACTTCACCCTGGGAGGCCTGAGGCCTGTCTAGGGCGAGTCAGTCGGTCCTAACCTTGGGGTTTGCCTCTTACAAACCGCAGTGGGAAAGGTGGAGGCCTCGCTGCTTCTTCGCATTGGCTTTCTGGCTCCTTTGTCACTTCTGCAGAGCAAGGCTGGTTTCCAGGGTAAATAAAAAGAACCTGAGTCATTCTTGTGGCCACTCCCAGATACCAGCAGCTCCCCTGTTCCCCTCCGTGCCAAGCATGGGCTGCTGGCACCTTCTCTTTCCGAGGTGCTCAGAAGCGGTGTCTGGGGAACGAATCTCACCGTGACAGAAGCAGCCAGCAGTTCCCTAGAACTCACAATGGCTTGGGTTTCCTGGACACGGGACTAGACTGTCTAGGCCCTCTTCCAGTTAGGTGACACCACGTGACAGACGGAGGTGGGGGGGAAGGAGATGTGGGCTAGAAGGACAACGCTCAGCTGACACAGTTTTGAAGCCAGATGTGAAACGTGGCAGAGGCCCAGTCAGCTGAATAGTGTCACACAAAGGGTGGAGGACAGCTGTCCCACCCCTCCTGTGTATACACGAGAAATAAATGTCTGTGGGATTTAAACCACTCTGCGCTTTGGGAAGTATCTGTGGCAGTTAGGAACCCACTCCACATTCTGACACGTACAATGCCGGGCCGTGCCTATGAACGTTTGCCTCTCTGAGACCCGTCCCACGTGGCTATGAGTCAGGCCTCTCTACAAAGCCATGCCATGGGCAGAGGAAGCCCAGGTCTGAACTGACTCAGCCATCACCCTGGCACCCTCCCAATGCCACCTTTGCCTGCCTCCAGGCGGACTGGAGCATCTGGCCAAGGGAGTAAGATTGAGAAACTCAGCTCCGAGGCCAAGAATCGCACGACCAGAGGACGTTCCTCAGAGATGTTTCTCCTCTCCTGAGCTCTGAGTGGACAGGCAGGGGGAGACTAAGCTGCTTTCTGGGGCAGTGCAGCCTGTGGGGGTTGGGGGGAGGCATCTCTAGCCACTGCTCTTGCCCCTTCATCTTGCAGACAGACAGATGGAGGTCCAGAGCCAGGAAATGGCAGAATCAACCTAAGGCCTCCTGGCTTAAGCCCCGGGGCTCCTTAGCCGATGACAGAAATAAGGCAGACGCTGCGGGCTGTCATCAACTGTCCCTTTGCAATCCCTGGTACCTGCTTAACATTCTTCCTCTTCTGCAATTCATCAAGACATGCCTGTCTCTGGGCCATGGCATGTCTGTATTCACAACTGACACTCTATAGCTGTCTCCTCTAGGCATGTTTCAAGTCCAACTTCCAGCAATTTCCAAAATGTCAAAGGTGAGCATGTTGGGAAGCTCGGCTTTTCTCGGGTGGCTGTTTTCCATGTCCACCTAGAGGCTGGAGCTGCTGGAGAAAAAAAGGCCTTATTTCAAGGCCCAGAGGAGGGACTGCTTATAGTAGGAAGTATGACACTCCTAGACTCTTCTAGACTTTTTTTTTTTGGTTTTTCGAGACAGGGTTTCTCTGTGTAGCTTTGCGCCTTTCCTGGAGCTTCTTTGTGCTGTCACTAGTGAAAGAATTTATCCCATTTTACAGAGGACGCAACTGAGGCTCAGAGAGACTTGCTGATTTACTCAGGTCTCTGCAAGAGCCAGCACAGCCTTTCTGATTCCCAGCCTTGAGCTCTTCAGTCGTTCTGGCCAGAGGGACGGGTCACTGGCTCTCTTCTAACTCAGCCACAGTCTCTCTTCATATCTGCCAAGGTCCAGGCTTATTTCTCAGTGTTAATTTCCCAGAGTTCAGAGGCACACTGGCCAAAAAATGGAATCTGACTGATTCCATGGGTGGAACTGGCGTCCTATAGCCAGAGGTATTCTTAATTGTTGTAGTGGATTCAACACTCATGCTATTGGTCCTCGTCACTTCCTCTCTGGGAACTTCAGGAGAATCAGAATCCCTGATGTTTGGAGAATAAGTCGTAACGTCTGTGGCTTTTTTTTTTTTTTTTTGTTATTGTTGTTTGTTAGTTTTATTTACCCCATTTGACACCAGCTAGTGCCATCTTGGAAGAGAGAACCTCTGTCACCTTGCTTGGAAATGCTTGGAGAAAACACCTCCATCGGATTGTTTGGAAGTAAGTCAGTGGGACATTTCCACATGGAAGGGTTCTGCCCACTGTGGGCAGTGTCACCCCTAGGCAGGTGGTCCTGGGTTATATAGGAAAGCAGTCTGA
>CABHPQ010138577.1:0-40619 GCA_902168405.1 Peromyscus aztecus | reverse complement strand
CACACACACACACACACACACACACACACACACACACACACACACACCCACACCAAAAACATGGTTAAATTTTGTCCTATAGCTACAGATTTTTGTGAACTTAAAAATTACTTTTCTTTCCTAAACAAGTAAAAATTTTAGGAAACATTTTTCCTGTGTATCATTGACAAATGAACACGTGTAGTATTTTTTTCCTGATGGAGCTTTTCCTGATCAGTTTTTATGTTTATTAATTATCAATGGCAACTAGTTTTTTTTTTTTTGTTTTTTGAGATAGGGTTTCTTTGTGCAACAGCCCATTCCACTGCACTTTAAATTTAATGAATTTAATGACATTTAAGTTTAGAAGAATTTCTGTGTTTTATGAAATAAAATCATTTTTCCACTTAAGTATGCTGTTTGCTGTCAGTATTCAGATCATTAATTTTTTTTTAGCCAAAATAGCTTTTGTATTCTTCCTATTAAGTTTATTTTTAGACATTTTTATGTGTTTAATTAGTAATTTTGTGTTTGAAAGCAAAATAAATTATTTGTGACAATTTGGATTGTGAATATTTGCCTTTGTTGCTCAAATGTACCAGTGATTTTTTTCTGATAATGTGTAATGAAGATTAACAAGAATATATACACTTGAATGTATAAACTTTTAAAATAAACTTCAATTACTTACATCATTGATTAATTCATTGATTGGAAAATGTAATTGCTTCAGATAACATCAAGTTGTACTTATAGGCTTATCTTATCTTATTTATTTATTTATTTATTTATTTTTTGAGACAAGGTTTCTCTGTGTAATTGCCTTAGCTGTCCTAGAACTCGATTTGTAGACCAGACTGGCCTCAAATTCACAGAGATCCATCTGCTTCTGCCTCTGTTTCTGCCTCCCGAGTGTGTACTTACAGATTTATAAAGGATGGAAATAATAAAATAGCACTTGGAAGTGATATATTGCAGTCATAAATGTAAAACTATGGTTATTTTCTTTTTGTGTTCCGTTTAGGACATGGCTATTATGCTCCTCAGAAAAAGTCTCTGGGTACCACTTTTAGTTTAAAGGCATACTAAAGCTGTATTCTTTTAGCTTGGTGCTTTAAAAATCACAAAGAAGGATTGTTCTGGCGTTAGTATTTGCTTGTATTTTCTTTATGAATATTATAAATAGAAATAATACATTTTTGCCTGGTTAGACATTTTTTCTCTCCTTTTCTTAGTTCCTTTTTTTCCCCCATTACAGGTTTTGCAGAAGACATCAGATTAAATCAAGTTCAAATATTCCCTGTGTCCCCAAAGACTTACTGATGATGTCTGAATTTGTTCTTCCAAGATTTATTTTTTGTCTTATTCAGTACTTAAGAGAAGGCTATAATGAACCAGGTATGTTTTAATATGTTCATTGTAATACTCTTCAATGATCACATCATAGAATTTTAGCACTAATCATAAAGTGAAAATTTAAAGCTATCACTGAAAGTTTTATATTTTTGACTATATGTATATGTGTGTGTTGTCTGTTAGTGTGTTAGTGCATATGAGTGCAGGTGCCCAGGGAGGCCAGAGGTGGCAGATCTAAAGTTTGAGTTATAGGCAGCTGTAAGCCTTCAGATGTGGGTGCTGAGAACCGAACTCAGGTCCTGTGTCAGAGTAGTGCATGCTTCTAACCACAAGCCATCTCTCCAGTCCGAGATAACACTTGTTTTTATTTAACAATTTTGTTGTTGTTGTTTTTTTGAGACAGGGTTTCTCCATGTAACCACCCTGGCTGTCCTGGAACTTGCTCCGTAGATCAGACTGACCTCGAACTCAGAGATCTATCTGCCTCTGCCTCCTGAATGCTGGGATTAAAGGTGTGTGCTACCATTGCCCAGATTTATTTAACATTTTTAATACTTAAAAAATAAGAAATTAAAGATGACATACAAAATAATGGGCTTCATGATGGCATTTTTTATACATTACATTTATTGTAACCGTATCCCCTTTCTGCACTGCTTTCTGCTGCGTTTTATGTTTCTTTGCTTAGAAATATAGAAAAATACTGATATGTACAACTTTATAGATACATTATAGGAGGCATACTTTGGTACTTTTTGCCTCTAAATAGAGTGATTTACAATTAATTATATTATGATTGAGCAAAATTATAGTCGAGAAATGTTTGAATTTAACAGATTTTTAGATAATAAATTGCTATTGTTTTCCTCCCTAAGATATTTTGTATAACAACTTATAGACTTAAATTGTTTGCTTTCATATTAGTGTATCAGTGCTAAGTGTGCATAAGTTAGTACTAAAAAAGAGGAAAAACACTCAGCTTACACTTATTCTATTAAGATTTTGTCATAATCTTGAAAAATGTTCTTTAAACGGTTGATTTAGGCACGTATTAGAGTTCGTTATAAGATGTTATGAATTAGAGATGGTAGTAGTATAGAACAAATTTATTAGCTTTTTATGTCTTCTGCCTTTCTAATGATAGTGACTTTTTTATCCTGTGGTACCAGCTTTTATATTATTTTTATGTTTTCAACAATTTAATATATAAATCTTATATTCAATTTGAAACTAGGATATGGCATACATTTTTATCTTCTATTCCCATTCTTAAATTGTGAAAGAATAATAGACCTTTTGATTTTATTTTATTTAATTTTTTGCTTTTTGGGGCAGGGTCTTGCTTTGTATTCCTGGTTGGCCTGAAACTCACTGTGTAGACCTGAAACTCACTGTGTGGTGCTCCTCTTGCCTCTGTTTCCTGAGTGCTGGGATTATAGGTCCATCACCACAGCCATCTTATAATGTCTTCACCATTCCTGAGACTCTGTAGTGAGCAAGCCATTACACTTTCTTAACTGTGTTTTAAACAACAACATAGAATCATTTATGAAGTACTTCTCTCAGGACATGTATCTTTCTAAAAAGAAAACTGTTACTTAGATTTAGTCCCAGACTGCTGTCTCTTTAGGATGAAGAAACTTGTTTTCTGTATTATTTCTCATGAATTTGCTAAGCTTTTTGGAAATTTGCATTTTATATCGCAGGCATTCTATTTTTAAAAAGTAGTAAAACATTTTTTTTTGTGAGACTTTTAAAATTTACAATTAGTTTAATGACTATTTCATACAAAAGTGTGTTACTTTTCCTTCAGTAACGTTCAGTGGTTAAAAAGGTAGGTAGTATAAGTACCGGCATAGCTGTGACAGTTATACACTACTGTTACCTGCTCTATTTATTGATTGATTTAGACACTGGGTCTCACTAGGTAGCTTTGGCTGACCTGGCTCTTTATGTAGACTAGGCTGGTCTTGAACTTGGAGATTGCTTGCCTCTGCCTTCATCCTGTTGGGACTAAAGGTGTGTGCTACCACACCTGGCTTTTTTTAAATCTGAAAATATGAAGAAACTAGTGAAAGCATTTTTGTGTAAGGATGAATTTCATGAATGTGCATTCATTAAGTTTTCTTCTTTTGCTCAGCATTAATTTCTTACTTAGGCAAACAATCAAAAAAAGAAAAAAAAAACTAAACAAAACCCCCAATCTGTGTTTGTTTGTGACCACACTAAAATTCGAGGTCATGGAAGCTCGTGGATTCACAGAAATCTTGTGAATTCACAATTGCTTTGGGTTCTTTTTCTCCACCCTAAATGTGTAGCCTATTATTAGATGTTGTCAGAGCCCCTGGAAACTAAAACAACATCAATTACAGATCTCCTGTGTTACTGTGTGAGTCACTGGGGAGAAGGTACACATTCGTAGCTCATAGCACTTGCATCCAACTGAGAAAGTGAGGGTTTGGGTGCTGAATATCTCTCTCCTGTCTGGGGCACGCAGACCCTCCCTTAGCTCTCTTATTAGTATTCTTTTAACCAGTCATTACTAAACTTTACATCTTTGTTTATGTCTTTCTTTTAGTGTTTAGGGTAGAGGTTCTCAACCTGTGGGGTGCAACACCTTTGTGGAGTTGAGAAACTCTTTCACAGTGGTTGAATATTAGCTATCCTGCATATCAGATATTTATATTACAATTTGTAACTAGTGAAATTACAGTTATGAAGTAGCAATGAAATAATTTTTTGATTGGGGTCACCACAACCTAAGACATTGCATTAAAGGGTCTCAGCATTAGGAAGGTTGAGAACTACTGCTGTGAGGTTTTAAAACATTGCTTTTCCTTTCATCTTTAATATTTTTCTCATTTACTGGCCAAGGAGTTTTTTTTTTTAACATATTTTTAGTTTTTATAATCTCTATTTCCATTCCTCTTTGAGTGTGCACCCACCACAGAACTCTTGGTGATGTCTGGGGACCTTCATATGTGTTTCTGGGCATTGAAGTCTGGTTTAGAGGCAAGCGTTATTCACATTGCTATCTTGCCAGCCCCACAAATTAAATTCTTACTATGTCACTAATCATCTCTTTTTATCACCTACTTTTTTCAAATGACTGATTTCCAGAGTGAGTCAGTTGTAGGGTGGGTGCTGGGCAGATACTAGTTTTCTAATAGAATTCTTTATTTTTTGAAACAGGGTCTCAGGTAACCATGTAACTCTGGCTGGCCTGGAATTTTCAGGCTGGCCTTGAACTCACAGAGATCTGCCTGCCTCTGCCTCCTGAATGCTGGGATTAAAGGTGTGCGTCTAGCAGAGTTCTTAAATAGTGACTTTCTTGGCTATAAAATATCATCAAAACCACTAAAATTGTGAAAGAATAAAATGTTATTGTTCTGAACAAAATATTTTAAATTATTCTTCATTATATAATTATGTATATATATGCATTTATGTACATATATAAAACATATGTGTTATAAATACTTTTTCTTTTTTTTTTAGCAGCTGATACACCATCCGAAAAAGATCTTAACAAAGTCCTACAGCTTTTGGAGCCTCAAATTTCCTTTTTAGAAGACCTGACTAAAATGGGAGGAGCAATGAGGTCTGTTCTTACTCAGGTGTTAACAAACCAACAAAACTACAAAGACCTGACTTCTGGTAAGTGAAAGGTTAGGAGAAGTGTGCAATTGACTTATTCAGTGAAATAAAAGTAGCATCTTTAGAAAATAAAAATGAAGTTAATATTTTTCATAGTATTCTAAAGCTTAAAATTATTAAGAAAACTTATAGATGAGGAAACTGAACCTCAGAAAAATTACATGGCCTTTTAAAAACTTCTCAACTAATTTCTGTTGCAGCATCTAGTCTCTTCATTAGGTCTGATGAAACTTAAAGGAGTTCAGCTCAGGTTGCTGGTCACTGGCAAGTGCTTTTACCTGCTGAGCCATCTAACCAGACTAGAATACCCGATTCCCAGGTGTTGGGGTGGGGAGATGCTAGTACTTCACTAAGAAGGCAGTATTTATTCAAAGTAAAATTTAACAGCAGAAGTTGTAAGCTAGAGGGCCATGGAATTGGGTGGTAAAGGGGTTAGATTCCAGGTAGGTGTTGTAGTGTTTGTCCTAAGCAACACACATTAGGACAAAAGATGAGGCAGCTGTTTGAAAGTAGGAGAGAGCAGGTAGTACACACTGTAGACTCTTGGGAAAAGGAATAGTGCGAGATGAGTCTCATGACGGTTCTGGGAGACTTCCTGACTGTATACAGTGGCCCTGAAGCAGGTCATGGTGGTCCTGCTGAGTTAAAAAAAAAACAAAAACCGCACAGATCATCATAGTGGTCTGCTGAAGATGGTGGAAACTGGAATTTTGGGGCAGAATACCAAGCAGTGATGGGCACACCTTTGGACAACCAGTGAATATCCAGTATGAGACTACCTAAGGTTTTGTTTTGTTTTGTTTTCTGTTTTTAGATTTACTTATTTTATATTTGTGAGTGTTTTGCTTGCATATATGTATATGCACCACATGCATGTCTGCTGCCTATGGAGGTCGTCAGATCCCCTGGAACTAGAGTTACATATGGCTTTGAATTGATATGTGGGTGCTGGGAATTGAACCTGGGTCTTCTGCAAGAACAAATGCTCTTAACTGCGGAGCCATCTCTTGCCCCCACCTAGGATTTGTTGGGGATTAGCTATTGTGGGTTAAAAATAGAATAAATATCTGTAGGCAAGCAGTGTTAGGTAACTTTGAGGTTTTAGTTCAACCACCTGAAAGAGACCTTTCTGTTGCTATAGATCATCTGGTTCTGAGTTACCAGAAGATCAGACCTTGAGTAAGTAAGGTCGACTGTAGGCTAGTCTTAAGAAAACTCATCATCAAAAGAGAAAAAAACATAAAGGAAGCTCACAATCAGAGGATAGATATAGCTCAGGAGTTAAGAGTGGGGACTGCTTTTCCAAGGGACCCAAATTTGGCTCCTCACATTCATATTCGGGCTGCTTACAGCTGGTGGTAACTCCAGCTCCAGGGGCATCTGACATCTGACCTCTGAGAGCACTGCACTTGTGTACAAACCCACATTCTCTCTCTCTCCCACATACACACACACACAAACAAAAACAAAAACAAAAAAAACCCTGCACCTTAAAAAAAGCTCATAATCTAGACGGTACAGATGACTCAGCAAGTAGAAGAACTTGCTGCACTAGCCTGACAACCCCAGAATCCACAGTGAAAGAAGAGAACCAATTTCCAAAGTTTTCCTTTGATTTCCACATGTATGCCATGCCGTGCACAAAGTATCTGCACTCACATGTCACACACACACACACACACACAATTTAGAAAGAGCCTCATCACCCAACTGTACCTGCATAGAACACAGACTATGAGGTGGTTCCTCTCAAGGTAGAAGTCCTTTCAGCACATTGAACTTTTCCTAGAGATGCCACAAAGGAAATGTAAAACAAAGCCTTTATGGTTTTTTTTCCTTCTGTACTGGCTCAAAGTATTCAGCTTGTGGTTGAACTGTGTTATAGAACAAAATTTAATACTCTAAGGATTGAGAATCTTCTATATTGTGTTGGTAGACTACCTAGTACATAATAAAAACAAATTTGGCATGCCATGAAATAAGAAACTGTATGGAAGAATCAAGAGGTGAAAAGCCCTTGTAAGTTGACCAAGATGATGGGATAGATGCTGCATTTAATAGATAAAGACATGAAAACAACTAGTATACATTTGTCCAAAAAATAAAAGGAAAATGTGTCTAAAGAATTATAGGAAAATCGGTATCAGTGAGTGAATCTTAACAAAGAAATGTAAACAAAAAGAGCCAAAGTGAATTTGTATAACTGAAAGTTACTGTAAAGTACAGTGATGGAATTGAAAACTTGAGTCAATAATTAAATAACAGATTGGATAGGGTAGAAGAGCCCAAGTGGAAGACATAATAGCAGATCCACCAACCTGGTAAACAGCAAGAAATGGCTGAACAAAATGTATTAGTCTCTGGGACTTCTCAGACTCCGATAATCTAGCACAGTGGTTCTTAACTTGTGGGTCGAGACCCCTTTGGATGTCTAACAACCCTTTCATAGGGTCGCCCAAGACCAACAGAAAACAGATATTTACAATATGATTCATAACAGTAGCAAAATTACATTTATGAAGTAGCAACGAAATAATTTTATGGTTGGGAGTCACCACAACATGAGGAACTTTTATTAAAGGGTCACAGCATTAGGAAGGTTGAGAACCACTGATTTAGCATGTGTGTTATTTGAGACCAGAAGTATTTGAAGAATTTAACTGAATTTCCTCAAATTGCATGAAAAATATTGATTAGAAGATACAAGGTACTTAATAAACCCCAGCTAGAATAGACACAAAGAAAATAATACCTACATACCTCCAGATACCAGGTAAAGAGACTACCATGTGAGACTGTTTATGAATAAGGATGAACTTAATTCTTTGGAGGGATAAGAAACAACCATTTAGGGGGATAGTGGCTCAAATAAGGCTCTCATCAGAGTACATCCAAATGCTCACAGGGTATGTGCGATTTTATATTTTATTCGGAATATATTGGTAAATTCAGTGTATTAGTTACTTTTCTGTTGTTCTGATAAAATATTGAGACCAAAAGTGATTCATGGAAGTAAGAGTTTATTTTGGCTTTGATTTTAGAGGGAGAGTCCATAATGGCTGGGTAGCGTTGTTGTATTGTGGCAGCAGGGAGCTGGAGCAAGAGGCTGAGAGATGGTATCTTTAGCCACCAATACAAACCAGAGTGTGAACTGAAAGTGGGACAAAGCTGTGACCTCACAAAGCCCACCCCGTTATAAACTGCTGCTCCAGCAGCCTGCACTACTTTCATAAACAGTGCAGCCAGCTGGGGAACAAGTGTTCAAATTAGATAGTTTTCATTCAAGCCACTATATCATTCAAATGCTTTAACCTCAAGAGTAAGATGATCTTACCCGCTTTTGGCCAAGAATTAATTGGAAAGAATATGAAAGGCAGCTCATGCAGAGTTTCAGGGAATGATGATGGTGGCTTCTGTTTGAGCTTGGTGATGAAATTGAAGATAGGTGAAGATCATACTTTAAGTGGATGTGGTGGTTCAAAACTATAATCTCAGTTACTTGAGAGGTGGAGGCAGGAGGATTTCAAGTTTGAGGGGAGCCTGGGCAACATAGTGAGAACCCTGTCTTAAAAAAAGGGGTGGGGGCGGGATTTTGCCTGGACATCTGTTATTTCCTTAAACTAGAGAAAAAAGAAGAAATGGTTCTTCTTTTTTCTCCCCAAGACAGGGTTTCTCTCTGTATCCTTGGCTGTCCTGGAACTCGCTCTGTAGACCAGGCTAATCTCGAACTCAGAGATCCACTTACCTCTGCCTCCCAGGTGCTGGGATTAAAGGCATGTGCCACCACTGCTTGGTTATAAATTATAATTTTAATTTCTTAAATGTAATAAGATGATTTAAAAAACAAGAATCAAATGTAATTTCATTTGTAATATTTGAAAATTTCTACTGAAGCTTTATCTTCTCTGGAAAGCCTTTCTGAGCACTCTTCTTTGGATAAGTCTTACGTGCTTGATGTCCTAAGATCACAGATGCTCACAGACCTGTGGATGTCTGCTTAGTAATTGTCATCTACAGCTTTTTTTTTTTTTAATAATATTTAACTTTATATGCATTGGTGTGAAGGTGTCAGATCCCCGGAGTTAGAGACAGTTGTGAGCTGCCATGTGAGTGTTGGGAATTGAACCTGGGTCCTCTGAAAGAGCAGTCAGTGTTCTTAACCACTGAACCATTTCTGTGCAGCCCATCTACAGCATTTTCTCTTGCCTTTCTTGAACACTGATTTTCAGGTTTCTGGAAGATTGGATCATGCTTTAGCATGCCTTGTCTATAGCCTCATGTATTTTAGATGCTTAATAGATTTCAATCCTGTTATAAACTGCTGTTCATTCTGGGATTGTTAATGCCAAGCATAATCACAAAATATTATATGAAACAAATTTTATGTTTATTGTAGTTTCCTCTTCCATTAGAATATTTACTCATGTGTATTCACAGGATGACTGTATTTAGATTTTGACTTTGTTAAAACTTTGTTTTAAATATTAGGTCTTGGAGAAAATGCTTGTGCAAAGAAAAGTCATGAGAAGTACCTTATAGCTTTGAAGAGTTCTGGACTCACATATCCCGAGGATAAGCTTGTATATGGGATGCAAGAGCCAGCTGCTGGTACTAGCACTCTGGTAGTTCAAGGTGTGTTTAAATATTTAATTTGAACCATAGCGATGTTACTTTATGACAATGTAAAGCCGCTCAAACTTCCCTTGTGATTGAACAAATTAATTTTGAGCTTTAACAGTGTCATTCTTTATATTGGAATCAAGAAAGAATAGATTGGCCTTTCCTTTCCTCACAGAGGAATGGGTGGGGGCATGGTTGGACAGTGAAGAAACCTCACTTGTTCACTTTCCTTAAATACAAGCTGTTCAGTTTTTAGTGTTGTGGTTTGAGTGTGTGAGAAGTGTAGCTTCAGACTTTAACACAGTGTTTTAGTAGTCATGGCTTAGACCTAAAAAGCAAGCTCCTTCAGAAACACCATTTGTAATTATTAAATTTAGGTTTTCACTGGAATTTTTCTGTTGGAGTATCAGCCTATTAGAGAACACTTTAAAGTTGAACTCTGCAAGGTAACTTTTAGATGGGATGTCTTCACTGATATAAAGTTCTGATTGTTGCATGTCTCAAAATAACTTTCAAGTACATTGGTGTATAACTATTACAATGGACAACTTTTTTTCTTCCATCTGAAGGTTTTGCAGGCGCTCCAGGAGCACTGGGCCAGGCAGAGTCTTCAGATGAGGTGAGATTGAAATGGAATTTTAAATGTTTTAGAGTGATAAAGATTCATGGTTTGGGGGTGTGGCGGCGGGGGGGGGGGGGCGCGACTCCTCAGTAGGTAAAGTGTTTGCTGTGCAGTCATGAAGAAAGCCAGGTGGGAACTTACACCGGAAACCCTGGGGCTAGGAGTTGGAGATAGGGGTGGGGGGCTCGCTGGTCCACCAGCCTAGGCAAAATGGAGAACTCCAGGTTCAGTGAGAGCCCCTTACCCCAAAAATATGGTAGAAAATGATAGAGGGAGGTATGTACCCAATGTTGATTCTGGCCTTTGCAAGTACAGGCAGGAGCACACACCTGCACATGCACACATACATCCCACTCCTCCAATTCAGAATTAACATAAAATCAAGGTAGGATTTATGGGGAAAAAAAGGTTTATGGTTGTTATCTAGTATAAGTTCCTTACGCATCTCCATACATACTGGAGCTTAAGAGTAGCTTCTGTGTATTTAGATCACAGGTACTTTGTGGTAATAGATTGTTATTCTTTATATATAGAAAAACACCTTAAAACATTTAGTTAAGGAGCTGGACAAGGCAGTGCATCACTGTCATCCTAGCACATGGTAGGCAGAATTATAAAACGTGGTGTGCTGGCTCATGCCTGTGAGCCCATCACTTGGAAGGTGGAGGCAGGAGGATCAGTTTAGAGTTATCCTTAGCTACATCTCAAGTTTGAGACTGGCCTGGGGTATATGAACTTGAGGCTAGTCTGGGTTACTTACCACCTTGTCTCAAATAGTAGCAAGACAAGACAAAATGAAAGGGGACTGGAGGTGTTGCTTAGGAGTAGACTACTTGCCCAACGTTTGGAAGGCTCCAAGTTTCATCTTTAGTACCCAGTACCACACACACACACACACACACACACACACACACACACACACACACACACACGATAAAACCAAGCCCTGAAGCCAGCATGGTAACATATGTCTGTTTCTAGTGTTGACAATATTAAAGCAGGAAGATTGTGAGTTTGAGGCCATTCTGAGTTAAAAAAAAAAAGTAAAGAAAAAATTTGTATTAATTTTTTCTAGTTAATGAACCCAAAATGGCTTTCATTATGACATTTTTACAAATGTATATATCATTATACTTTGCTCATAGTTTCCCTCTTTCCTTCTACCAGCTCTTGTTCCTTTCTCCCCTACTGCTGACAATTCTACTTTATTTTCCTGAATTGAATTTGATTTCTGGCTATGGAGAAAGCCAGCTTTTGAAAGAGGAGTTTACTCCTCTACTGAGGAAAGAAGTAACTTCTGTTTAAACCCTTAGAATTCCAGTTGCAACAGCACAGTGTCTTCTGGTTGGATGCTAGAATGGCATCGTTTGAGAGAGGAATTACTTCCAAGGGTAATTTCTGCAGTGATCGCAGAGGATTTGAGTTATGGCTCTTGGTTCATTATTGCCTGACTCTGTCTTTTAAGGCCTCTTGGAGTCATTCCTCTTAGAATTTCATCAACTTCTATATGTATTATTTTACTTGCTTCCGAACTAGTTTAGTTTTTTACTGTTAGAGAATTTCCTACGTTCATGATGTGCTTTGAGCAAACCCATCTCCTTCCCTCTTCTGCACTTCTTTCCCTAGTCACTACCATTTCCTCCCACCTTTATATACTCCTTTTTAGACTCAGAGGCCACTTAATGCTGCTGGGGTATGTCTGGGTGTAAGACATCTACTGGACATGCTCTAGTCCCACAGGGGCTGCATCCCTGAAAAGAAAGGGTTCTCCCATTCCCCAGCAGCTGTCAGTTGCTGGTAGCTCCTCAGGTGGTGGTGGGGGACACAAAGTGTGTGTGTGTGTGTGGACTTCACGAGTCCCTCCCTGTCTATCCTGGAGTTTTAGCTCTCTTGATCTTATGGAGGTCTTACAGCCACTGGGAGTTCATGTTTGCAACAGAATTGTCTCATCTAGCAAACATTGTTTCATTGCAGATGTCCACTCTTTCTTCCGTGATGGTTCCTCAGCCTGTGTGTGTGTGTGTGTAACATATCTGCCCCATTTAGAGCTGAGCACACCATAATCTCTTATCTTCTGCATGTTGGACAATTGTGTGTCTCTAAATTAATCATCATGAGAAACTTTTCTGATGAGGGTTGAAAGGTGTACTAATCATAGGTATAAAGATAAAAACATAGGGGCTAGTTTATTATTAGGTCTCTTTTTGTTTTTGTTTTTTGAGACAAAGTTTCTCTGTGTACCTCTGGCTGTCCTGGAACTCACTCTGTAGACCAGGCTGGCATTGAACTCAGATATTTGCCTGCTTCCCCCTCCCCCCCAACCCCCAGTGCTGGGATTAAAGGTGTGTGCCACCACTGCCCAGTTTATTAGGTCCATTTAGTAGAATAATAATATTAGGTTCTCTTCTAGGGCCAGTGATCTAGCCAGACATGGATTTGGACTAGGTACCAGGCATGAGTTCCGTCTTATGGAACAGGCTTTAACTCCAATCAGAAAGTGGTTGGTTACTCCCGTAACATTTGTACCACTGTTGGACCAGCAGGCTATCTGCCAGGCCAG
This sequence comes from Peromyscus aztecus, assembly GCA_902168405.1. Classification (NCBI taxonomy): domain Eukaryota; kingdom Metazoa; phylum Chordata; class Mammalia; order Rodentia; family Cricetidae; genus Peromyscus; species Peromyscus aztecus. Next base: position 27,825 of record CABHPQ010138577.1, on the reverse strand, counting down.
TTGTTACTGTAGCTTCCCCAATTCAGAGCTGTGTAAGACTGTTGCAGGACGCATAGCACCTTCTAGTGTGATGACAGTATGAGTGAGACTTGCAGCTTGGTGTCAGCCGGATAGCTCTATGACTCCAGTCCTGTGACCCAAGCATGTAGTGTCCTCAGCACTAAATAATAAGTCTTAAACCATCACATTCTTAAATAAGTCTTAAACCATCACATTCTGGGGAGTAATAAGAACAATGGCAATAACCAGTAATGTTTAAAATTGGATAGCTGGAAGCAGACTTAATGGATATCTACTCAACGTTTTCTTTATGAGAATTTTTAGGAATACCACTTTGTTTCCTTTTACTATACAGTTAATTTTTCGTGTTCCCCAGGGTGGCATACAATTCATACTAAAAAGAACTTGGACTTCAGAGTCAGGCAGATCTGTGTTTAAATCTTGGCTCATTATAGCCTTATATGCCAGATTATTTTATTTTTCAACATTAGTTTTCTTACGAAGAAAATAGTGATAATTTTAATGTTAGAATTAATTGGGATAATATCTATAAAATCACTTTAATGTACCTTGTAACAGGAGTCTTAAAAGTTCTTATTAATAAAATCAAACCCGAGGCCAAGTATTTGGGTGAACACTGAAAGGTCAGAAAGACAGAACAGGCCACAGCTACTTCACCTCACCGGATCCTCAGCTGGTCTTGTTTCCTCAGACTGGAAGCCTCTGTGTTCTCATATCTGAATGGCTCTCAGCTGAACTGTGCTTCTCGAAAGCCTGAAAGCTTAACCAGCCAAATGCTTAACCAGCCAAATGCCTCAAGTTTCTGGTCCTCACGCCTTATATATATATATCTTTCTGCTTTCTGCCTCACTCCCTGGGATTAAAGGCTCGCTTTCTGGGATTAAAGGCGTGAGTCACCATGCTTGGGTGTATCCTTGAACACAAGAATTTCTGCCTCTGGAATGCTAGGATCAAAGGCGTGTGCTACCACTGCCTATCCTCATGTTTAATATTGTGGTTGCTCTGTCTTTGACCCCAAATAAGTTTATTAGCATGCACAATATTTGGGGGAATACAATACCACAGTACCTGCCACAAATTTACACCTATTTTCTTTCCACCTTTTTTTTTTTTCTCTCTTTCTCTTGAGACAGGGTCTCATGAAGTATAGGCTAGCCTTGAACTTATGTAGCTAGGGATAACCTTGAAGTTTTAATTTTCTTGTCTCTACTTTCCAAATACTGGAATTGCAGGCATATATTACCGCACTTGGTTTTCTTGGGAACTGGGGAATGAACTGATTGATCTCTTCAGGCATGCTACAGGCAAGCCTTCTACCTCTTAGGCTACATCCCTAGCCCACAAATTTGGGTCTCATAAATGTTTCCTATTCTTTAGTCTTATGTGTAGAAGGATTAAAATATATAAGTCACACTACAGAAATTTTAGCTTATCTTTCCTGAGAAATAGTTACTAAAGCATGATTTAAAGGAAATGAATTTACTCTTCAGCTTTTAATTGTTTAAGTAATATGCAAATACATTTTGGTGTCTTACTGGCAATTCAGATGAAAGTTCTTGCGTATACCCTCTAACACTAGTCCCTGCTCTAATACTGTCGTCATTTAATAGTTTTCATGCTTTGACAGAGCCGTTTCTGTATAGCTAAATAACACTACTGTTAGTGAGATTGTAAATAAAAAATGTGTCACTCCTTTGTGACCTGCTTTTATTTGCTCAGTAATAAACTTTGCAAATCTATCTTTGTATGTTATTTTCATTGGTGGTATAATATTGAAAATAATGGAAAAACTACATATTGTCCAATCACGTTCTTGATTTCTGATTCTGATTATAAGTCACTGCTTCCATTTCTTTTTCTTGTTTTTTGCAGGTATGCAATAGTTCTCTAAGATGGAATTGCTCAGTAACAGGGCATATCTATCTATCTATATATATATCTATACACACACACACACATATACATACACACATTTTAATAAGTTATATTTATTTTTGATTATAAAAGTCACACGTAAACATTTAAAGTAAAAAGTATAAAGGCAAGCTGGGTGGTTTCGGTGCATGCCTCTAATCCCAGCACTCAGGAGGCAGAGGCAGGCGGATCTCTGAGTTCAAGGTCAGCCTGGTCTACAGAGTGAGTTCCAGGACAGCCAGGGCTACCCAGAGAAACCCTGTCTCGAAAAACAAAAACAAAAAGCAAACAAAGAAAAGAAAAAGTATAAAGGCTACCACTAGGGCTAGTCACAGAAAGATCTTAGTGATTATTTCAGGGAAATTACTGTTTGAAGATGATAATTTTTATATAAAATTATATTTATTTGTGTTTTATTGATATATACATACATACACCACATACCCATTGTCTTTGTTTTGTGATTTTAATTTTATTTTGAAATATTGACTTAGTATGAAAGTCATGTGATATAGCAAAAACAAAATATGAGAAAGAGGAGGCAATTAAAGGTTCTAAAATTATGAATGCTCTAGCTAAAAGGACCTGAAGGTTCATGAAACTGTATTGCTGAGAATCAACTGATTCACTCAGGGTAGTGAATTTTATGCAGTCAGTGGTAGAGTTGAAATTAGATACCAAGTCTGTTAATCTGCTTGCTTTGGTGTTGCTATGAAGTTAATAGGCCATTGTTCTTTTCTATCACTACTGTAGAAACTATTGTTGTTGCTGTAGGGGTAGTTGTTATTGCTATGGAGCAAATTTGTCTGAAAATTTTATGGCCTAAAAATAACCATTTTAATTTGCTTGCATTTTATGGCTTAGAAATTTGGGAGTGGCAGCTAGATAGTTCTGCCTTGGGTTATCTCATGTAGTTGCAGCTAGTTTCTTGGCCAGAGCTAAAGTTATCTGAAGGTCAAACTGAGATGGAAATTAAGATGGTTTAGTCACAGGGCTCACAGGTGATACTGACTGTCCAGAAGGAGCTCTGGTTGTTGATCAGAGTGCTTACATCTGGATCCCCGTCAAGGCAATCTCAAGTTGGACTTTAATGGTGGCTGACTTAACGATGTGAGCTAGCTTGGAAGTTAGTGTTATTGCCTACTGTTAGGTACAGATAAGTTGCTAGGATGGGCCCACCCACATTCAACTGAAGGAGAGAAATAAAATCCTACCTCTAGATGAGAAAAATGTTAAGGAATTTATACACATGTTTTGTAAGTTCCATAGTCATGATGTGCCATTAGCCATTCTTTTTCTTGAGTTCTCTTGATAGTCGATAATGACTAGGAATTATAGTTAAACAGCATCCAGTAGTTGGTACCTATCCTTTGATAAACACTGTGAATATGAAATATTGTGGCTAGTAATGACTATTGAAGAGTTTTAATAAAGTTTTATGTATAATGACTGTTAATGTACATCAAGAGAATGAAAGCTTATATTTAAGATTGGAAAATATTTTGGGAGGGCACTTCAAAATACTGTTTATGTGTGTACATATGAGCATGTGTGTGTGGAGGACAGAAGAAGGTGTTGATACTCTAGACTTGTAGTTATAGGTAGTTATGAGCCTCGCATCCTTAGGGATACTAGGAACTGAACTCCAGTCCTCTGCAAGAGCAACAAGCACTTGTAAAAGTTGCCATCTCTCCATTGTGTCCCTCCTCCCCCGCCTTTTTAAAGACAGGTCTCACTCTGTAGTCCTGGCTGGCCTGTAACTTTCTGTGTAGACCAGACTAACCTTGAACTCAGAGAGAGCTGCCTGTGTCTGCCTCCTGACATGGTACACATGTCCCACCATGCCCAAGCCCCTTTTTTGGGATCGGGGTCTTAGTTAGGATTTCTCTTGCTGTGATGAAACACCATGACTAAAAAGCAAATTCGGAGCTGGGTAGTGGTGGCCTGTGTCTTTAATCCCAGGACTAGGGAGAGAGAGGAAAGGGCTTATTTGACTTACACTTCCTTATCACTGTTCATCATCAAAGGAAGTTAGAAGAACTCAAACAGTGCAGAAACCTGGAGGCAGGATCTGATGCAGAGGCCATGGAGGGGTGCTGCTTGCTGGCTTGCTCGGCCAACCCAGGGATGGCACTGCTCACAATAGACTTAACCCTCCCCATCAATCATTAATTAGGAAAAAAATGCCTTACAGGCTTGCTTGCAGCCCAGTTTTTATGGAGACATTTTCTTAGTTGATGTTCCCTCCTCTCCAATAACTTCAGTTTGTGTCAAGTTGACATAAACTATCCAGTATACAGGGTCACTCTGGGTATCCCTGCCTGTCCTGAAACTATGTATACTGGGCATGGCAGAGATCTGTCTGTCCCTGCCTCTTGAATGCTGGGATTAAAGGTATACACCACTATGACTGACAGAATCTTACTTTGTAGGTCAGACTGACTTAGATTTACTATGTAGTGCAGATTGGCTGGACTCATAGCACGCCCCTTGCTTCAGCATCCCAAGTTGCTGGAATTATAGGCATGAACCACCACACCTGGCTTAGAGAGTTGATTTTTACCTTTCTAAAGTGAAAGGGAATGTATTAGAAATTGCTAGTATTCTTTATAGCTTAAAGAACAAAAGGTTTTTAAATTTAATGAAGAGCCAAGTTATAATGTTACTATTAATCTTCTACTAGTCTTTTGAACTTGCCTGTCCTATTTTATTTCTGCTTTTGTTTCTTATTTTTTAATGGGAAATATTGTATTAGGACCATTGGCTTGCATGAAAAAAAATATCACTGGGAGCTACTTTATAAGCACAAAATGTGTTGAGTTGTATTGTGATTCATTTAGAGAGAAAAAGAGGCATTTCCACCCACTCACAAAACTAATGGCATACTTTAAATTTGTATTGTACTTTTTCAAAACATTTTTGCACATATTACTAGAATGATTAAAATTAATAACTCAGGAAAGAATAGACTATGCAAATAAAGGAGGAAATTGATGAAAGGATGAGCTAGAGTGTAGTGCCTAGGTAGAAAGCCTCTTGAATGAGTCACTTTTGCCATTTGAAAATTTCATTAAGGCTTTTAGAACCTGCCCCCACCTCCTTCCTTTTCTTTTTCCCTTATATTTTTAGTGTCTGGCAACTGGAAGTACCATAGCAAATTTGCTTTAGTGTTCGTATTGAAATTTAATGAGGCTTGATGATTGGAATTTCTATACTTTTACCCTATAGGCTCACAGATTAGCAAGTCAGCCCTTTCATTATTTCAGTCTGGTAATCCAACAAATTATAAGTAAAAGACAAGAGGACAGTTACATTTTAATTAATCTAAATCGAGGTAGTTATAGCAATTAAAAAGTATTTCAAAGACTAGGTCTGTAGCTAACTAGTGGGGCAGCTGTTCAATATGCACACTGCCTTGGGGTTGATTCCCAACATGTACAGAAATAGACCTCAAGCCAAAATCGACAAAACTAGAATTTCAAGTTGGAAGAGATACCTAATTTAACTTTCAGTTTTAGGATGAAGAAACAGGCTTGAGAAATGGCTCAATGGTTAAAAGCACTGTTCTTCCTGAGGATCTGAGTTTGGTTCCCACATCCATCTGTAATTCTAGCTCCAGTGGTTCTGAATCTGATGCCCTCTTCTGGCCTCCAAGAGCACTCACACACGTGTGGCATACCTACATACATATAGATAAAATATTTGAATAAGAGAAATAGACTTGAAACTGCAATAGTAGCAAGATTTGTTTCTATTTTGGAGTTTTATTTGAATGAGTGTATATATATGTATGTATATGTATATATATAATATATATTATATATATATAGCAGTCACTTAATTTTGATCATGTCAATGTGTTAGGTACTTGTCTCTGTTGTCTCCAGAGTAACAGAACACGGTGTACTCAGCAGTGTTATATACATGACATTTTTTATAATATTACTTCTTATCCCTTTCTTGTATAGGTCATCTGAAATAAGAGAAAATGTTTGTTTGTGCTATATGGAACTAAAAATAAAATCAAGAACACATCTAATAACACATAATTTTTATGAAATACTTTAAAATTTAGTGTGTGTATATATATATACACATTTAAATTATTATTTATAATTTAAATACATATTATTATATGTATTAAATATATACATATTTAAAATTTGTGACTATCAGATAATCTAGTTGAATAGAACATCATCAGTCTAATATGTGAGTGGGACTAATTATAATTAGATGTTTCTGAGAGGGAAGAGAATGTGTTGTAGGGTAAGGCATTTCCCTTCTTTTTGTCAGGATTTGTTATGTAACCCAGGCTGCTTTAAGTTTTTGACGCTCTTGCCATGGCCTTCTGAGTACTGGGATTACAGGTATGCATCACCATTCCAGCATACAGATAACTTCTCAAGGGAAGGTTAGCTAGACTGAGGGTCATAAGGAATGTCTATGTGTACCATAACCAGACCATTAGTTTGTGTGACTTTGAGGTACAAATGAAATAAAACTCTTTTATCCCATAAAATTATGACCATCTGCCAGGTGGTGGTGGTGCACGCCTTTAATCCCAGCACTCTGGAGGCAGAGGCAGGCGAATCTCTGTGAGTTCCAGGCCATGACTGTTACACGTAGGAACCCTGTCTGGAAAAACCAGCCAACCAACCAACCAAACAAACAAAAAAAGCACTAGCTGCTCTGCTCTTCCAGAGGACCTGGTTGGTTCCCAGCACCCACATGGCAGCCAACAACCCTATGGAACTCCAATCCCGGGGGTTTGATGCCTTCTTCCCATTGTACACGTGCATAGAAATACATTCAAACAAAACACCTATACAATAAAATTAAACAGAAAAAAAAATCTTAAACTCAAGTTCCCCCAAAGACCTTGACTCTCGTCTTCCGAATTATATTCTCTCTCTCTCTTTCTGAGACACACACACACACACACACACACACACGCAAATGTTAAAAAAAGCTGGATGTCATGGTACATATTTGTAATCCCAGCACTCCTATATTGAAACAGGAGGCAGAGACAGAATGATCTGGAAGCTTGCAGGTCAGCTAGCCTGTAGTCTGCCTCAGCAATGAGAAATCTGCTTCAGCAAGGTTGGAGAAGAGACCTAACTCCTAAAAAGTTGTCCACCTGACTGCCACACACAAGTTACAGCGTGCATATGCCTGCATTTACATGTGTATCTATTCCTTTCTGTCTCTCTATGTCTGTCTGTTTCTCTCTCTCTCTATCTCACACAGTAATAAAGAAGAGAAAAAGCATAGTGATGAAGTAATAGATATGGTTCCTGTTTGTCTCCTTATTTCTTTGGAAATATTATTAGAATTGAAATTTTATAAATGCATTTTAAAGACTACTGACTTGTGCATTGTCAAACTGCCTTTTAGGAAGAATGTACTTCTGTAATGCTATCAACCATCAGTTTGTAGGAGTGCTCATTTTCCCACAAGCTCAGATGGTAGTCTCCCTTCCTAGCTGTGTGTGATATCTGCCATGTTGTTAAGTCCCATTCAGTGAGAAGCCATGTTTCCAGATTTTTGTCTTTGTGTTTTGACCCTTTATTGTCTTTTTGCATCCCTCTCCTTTTCTTGTGTTTAGATAGAACCTAGGCCTTTCCCAGGCTATGCAAGAGCTCTACTAGTGAATTATGTACCACCCCCATGTTTTCTTTTTGAATGACCTTTTCTTCCTAATTCTGCTTGTCCTTTAGGACTACAAGGCCAGGAATTGTGTGGAACTTCATAACACCCTGTCACTTGCTCATGGGTAACCTTTTTATAGGAAGTTTATATCTGAAAACTATGAAGCAGTTCTGTTAGAAGGTGTCAGTACAGTTTAAAGTTGTTAATTCCTTTGCAGTATTTCCTGTATTCCCTGACTTAGGAGTGGTGAATCATAACCTTTAGTTAGAGAGAAAAAAAATCCCTTAGTTCATAATGAAGGTAGCAGGAACCTTTCCAGCTGTATTTTAAGAAGATTGCTTAACAGTAACTACTTGCACTCAGGACCCCTTCTCCAAGAGGCACACCTGCAGCTTTCTCTCTCTCTCTCTCTCTCTCTCTCTCTCTCTCTCTCTCTCTCTCTCTCTCTCTCTCTCTCTCTCTCTCTCTCTCTGTGTTAGTCTTGCTTTCACAGAGCTCTGGCCTCTGTTACTCTTCCTTGGACACAGGGGTCTGCATTGTCTGTACTAGTTAGCTGTCTCATTCTATGGTACAGTCTCAGCATCTTCTGAGACAGTCTAAACTATCCCATGATATTTTCCTGGCATACAAATGAAATCCCCAGGTATCAATTATTGTTTATGTACTTCTTTAGCTCTGACATTGAATAGGTTGTGAGGGACTTGTCCCTTAGTGTTCTCCCTAATTAATCCATTTTATTTGTAATGTAAAGTTTTTCACAAATGTGTGCATACATCATAAGTGAGCAGAAGTTGCTTGTGTTTTTTAGTGTTTTTCCAAAGCATATTATTATTTTTACAATGTCAATTCCAGCTTCTAATATGTTCGGCTTATTTTTTGGAATTCAATCCTTCCCTTTTTCCTTTTTGTATGTGTGCTATGCCTATGTCCTGGTTTGCTTTTTTTTTTTTTTTCCTAGTTTGCTTTTTATTCCTGTGTTAAACATAATTACCAGAAAAGTAGGAGAGGAAATGGTTTGTTTGGCTTAATCATTCTGATCGTAGTCAGCCATTAAGGGAAGTCAGAGCAGGAATTCAAGCAGAAACTGGAGGCAGGAACTTAAGCAGAGACCGTGGAGGAGTGCTGCTTCCCAGCTTTGCTCCACATGAGTTGTTTAGCTGCTGTTTGTTTCCAGTGCAGGACTACCAGCCCAGGCTTGGCACTGTCCACAGTGGGCTGGGCACTCCTGCATCAATCAGTAAGAAAATATCGTGCAGAGTTGCCTACAGGCTAGTCTGATAGAGGCAATTCCTTAATTGGTGCTCCTTCCTAGATGACTCTAATTTATGTCAAGTTGGCAAAACAAACTAGTATAGTGTGTGCACACGTGTGTGTGCATGTATATGTGTGTGTGTGTTTGCATGTGTGTGGGTGTATGTGTGTGCATGTACCTGTGCTTGAGTTTGATGTTGGAATCATCTTCCATCATTTTCCTACCTTTTTCAGAGTCTCCCTGTTAAACCAGGGATTACCCATACTGTTAATCTTGGTAGCCAACTTGCTCTGAAGAATTCTGTCTCCTACTCCAGAAAGCTGGGGTTACAGACAGGCTACACATCCATCTGGCATTTACGTTGAGTTCTGGGTATCTGAACCCTGGGCCTCCTACATGGCAAACACTTGAACCACTCAATTTTCTGCCCAGCCCCTCCTTTTTTTCCTTTCTTCCTCCTCCTCCTTCTTCTTCTCTTCTCTTCTTCTTCTTCTTCTTCTTCTTCTTCTTCTTCTTCTTCTTCTTCTTCTTCTTCTTCTCTCTCTCTCTCTCTCTCTCTCTCTCTCTCTCTCTCTCTCTCTCTCGTTTTTCGAGACAGGGTTTTACTGTGTAGCCCTGGCTGTCCTGGAACTCACTTTGAAGACCAGGCTGGCATCGAACTCAGAGAGGTCTGCCTACCTCTGCCTCCAGAGTGCTAGGATTAAAGGCATGTGCCACCATCACCCAGCCTCTCTTTTGTTTTTAGTTTTGAGGTAAGGTCTCATGTATCCTAGGCCCTGAATTTGATTTGTTGCCAAAGATAACCTCCCAAGGGCTGATCTTAGTGCCACCAAGGCTAGTTTATGCAGTGGTAGGGATTGAATTCAGGGTTTCGTTCATGGTAGGCAATTACTCTACCAACTGAACAAATTCCTCAATATTGGAATTTGATTTCTTTAAAATTTTAAAAATTTTCTATTAATTTATATGGTTGTTTTTTGTGTGTGTGTGTGTTTGTGTGTGTGTGTTTGTGTGTGTGTGTGTGTGTGTGTGTGTGTGTGTGTGTGTGTGTGTAAGGTGGTGCACGTGCCAGGGTGTGTCTGTGGAGGTCAGAAGTCAAATTACTGGATTAGGTTCTGGAGATTAAAGTCAATTTGTCAGTCTTGGTGACTCTGTCCACTGCATCTCTGGCCTCTTTATTTGAATTTTGAGCTCATTTTGTGTCATACTCTATGAAGTCTTTCCTCGATTTGCTTTGGTCTCTCCCTTTCTTTCCTTCCTTCCTATGGAAATTCCCCTATTTCTCTAGCTTCTTTGTGCCTTAATGTTATGTGTGTAAGCTTACACACATTTTTATTTTAGCATTTTGGAATGCTCAGGAGTCTTTCTCCATATGGATGGTTATATTTAATAATAAAGATATTTTACTGTGATTTCAATAAAATTGCATTGAAACATTTGAAGTAGTTACATAGAAGTGAATTATGTTAGTCAATAGTATGTAAGAATATATATGTTACATTTATATAAAACATACATTTATGAGCATGGCTATGGATAATGTTGACTTTGTTTCTTCCAGGAGGACCAGGACGGGAGTCAAGGCTTGGGCAAGAGAAAGAGGGTAAAGCTAAGCAGTGGCACCAAAGGTATTGATAGTTTGCCTAGATAGGGCTTCACTATATAATCTAGACTGGCCTTGAAACTCACTGTGTGTCCGTGTTGACCTTGAACCCACAGTCTTCTTGACTTAGCCTCCTAAATTTTACTGGGATGACAGATGTGTGCCACTACACCTGGTTATATTCTCTTTTTTCCTTAAAAATGCTTAAAAACAACAAACAAAACACTTAATTTTTAGGAATGTCAACTACATAGTGAGACCCAAGACTCTGGGTTTATTTAAATTAACATAAATTTAAAATGTAGATAACTTTGAATTTGATGTTTTCAGTAATATTTAGTTTTAACTTCAGATTGTTTTAAATTTGTACTATGATATTATTCTTGTTAGGAATGACAGTTCTAGAATGTCTTATCCAAAACACTTGGAACCGGTTTCCGATTTTATGATTATTTTCCATGTGTGGGTATTTGGGCTATACTTATGCCTGTGCACTGTGTGTGTGCCCAGTGCTTGCCGGGCTAGAAGAGGGCATAGGACCCCTTGGAACTGGAGTCGTGGATGATTGTGAGTCACCATATGGGTGTTGGGAATTGAACCTGGGTCTCTGAAAAGGCAGCCAGTACTCTAACTGCTGAGCCCTCTTTAGCTCCAGTTTTAGAGGTTTTTTTTGTTGTTGTTGTTGTTGTTGGTCATTTGAGAAAGGGTCTCATTGTGCAGCCTTGGCTGTCCTTGAGGTCTGTGTGCTACTCAAACTGGCCTTGAACTCACTGAGAGCCACCTGCCTCTCTGCCTCCTGAGTGCTGGAATTAAAGGCCTGTGCTACTATTGCTACAATGCTTTTTAAATTTTGAAAAACATTGAAAAATTTTCATAAAGTTTTCTAGTTATGTGCTCAAAACATTTCAGATTTTGTAGCATTTCACATTTTTGGTTAGTGATGTCAAGTCTAAACTTGGAAGCAGTAGAAATTTTAGCTGGATGGCTATGTTTAAGAACAAGCAGTACTACTGGGCATGGTGGCCTACACCTGTAATCCCAGCACTCAGGAGGCAGAGGCAGGTGAATCTCTGAGTTCGAGGCCAGGCTGGTCTACAGAATGAGTTTCAGGACAGCCAGGGCTACACAGAGAAACCAAAAACCAAAACCAAAACCAAACCAAACAACAACAACAAAAATAGTAATACTTAATTTTTGAGTAACTGCTTTATATTAAAATTTTCAGGTTCAATGTTTTGTTGTTTGTGCGCTGTGGGAGGTGGTGACAGTGTCAGCACCCCAGTGAGAGGGTATGTGAACTGTAGGTTCTTTCAGGTGTGTTGGATGGGCTGTTAGATTGTATGGTAAGGTTTAAATGAGATGAGCAACTGAATTAATGACACATTTTCTCTCTCTTATGCAGATCAATCCATAATGGATGTTTTGAAACATAAAAGTTTTTTAGAAGAACTATTGTTTTGGACAATAAAGTATGAGTTCCCCCAGAAGATGGTAACTTTCTTACTCAACATGCTTCCAGATCAAGAGTATAAGGTACCTGTTCCTTCCTTTTGGAACTTTGCTTTCATTGTTTTTTGTCCTTACATGGTTTTCTTTTGTTGCATTTCTGAGCTGAGGCTCATTATAATGTGACTACAAGAATATGCCATGAAAGGGCGTCGGTTACTCTGTTGCTCGTTCAAGTCTGCTTAGAGTACGCGGAATTCAGCTTTCCCTCAAAGTAGCATCACTCAGCAGAATTCCAAAGCATTGCCGTTTTTGAATTTAAATTTTAAAACAATTACAAATACTATGGTTTAAGACCATAAAATTTTACTTGCTCACAATTACACACCAAATTTTTGAAAAATTATCTTTGTTCTGTGAGCTCTACAATAAAATCTAAAGCCTTAGCTAGAAACTACCAGAGTAATATTACTAAACAAGTGAGTTTTGGGTTCCAAACAAGTGAAACTAGGTGTGAAGGGAGTGATGGGAGAGGAACAATAATAAAATAATTCAAGAAGCAAGTAGTATGTCAAGTGTCAAGTCCTCTGAAGAGCAACGACAAGGTTCTGTGAGAACTTGTAATGGAGTGATTGAGTTTAGATCATGGAGTTAGCACAGGTTAGTAGCTGCTGGTTACATTGCTAATGGGAGAATAAGTTATTAACCCAAATACAAGTATAGGGAACTATAGTTTCTAGTTCCAAAGGATGTGGACCCACCTCTGAGCACTATATGGTTATGGCAAAATGACATAGCCCAGTATATGAAAACAGTAAACCATGCAATGGCCCTGTGTACATTAGGAGAGACACTCTCAAGTAGCACGATTTTGTATGTCTTTATACACACTAAAAAGTGCAACAGGAAATGTACCTGTGACATCGAGAGGAGATAATGCCAACTGTAATTTATACTGCACAGCGTTTGGTCAGACTGCTGGTCAGCTTTCAGAGCAGGTGGGGGCAACTATTTCTAGTGATGTTACTGTGGGGGTTTCTAGCTAGGACTTTAGATTTTACTACTGTAGTTCTCACAGAACAAGGATAATCAGGGTTTCTCTGGGTAGCCTGCCTTTGAACTCACTCTGTAGACCAGGCTAGCCTTGAGCTCAGAGATCTGCCTGCTCCTATCCCTTGAGTGCTCGGACTAAAGGTGTGTGCTACCACCTCCTGGCTAAAGATACTTTTTCAAAACATTTATGTAATTTTAAGCAAGTAAAATTTTATATTCTTTAACCAGTTTGTAATTGTTTTAAAACTTAAATGGGTTAACGTTTTTATTAACTTTTTAAAACTATCCAAGTATTTTACTAATGTTCCAAAAAAGGAACGACTTAAAATTATCATTATTTAATAACCTTTTCATTTAACTTGCATAGCATCATAAGCTACTAATAGCTTTAAAAGCTGATTATAACATGCAATGTAGAATACTAACAGTAGTTTAAATTTGGAGTTAAACTGATTTTTTTTTGCTATTTAAAATTTTTACAGGTTGCTTTTACAAAAACTTTTGTTCAGCATTATGCTTTTATTATGAAAACCCTGAAGAAGAGTCACGAGTCAGACACAATGTCTAACAGGATTGTGCACATTAGTGTCCAGTTGTTCAGCAATGAGGAGCTCGCCAGACAGGTGACAGAAGAGTGCCAGCTCCTGGACATTATGGTCACTGTGCTCTTATACATGATGGAGAGTTGCCTTATTAAAAGTGAGCTGCAAGGTAAACTCAGAATAATAGTCATTTGTTCGTTAGTAGTAACTTTCATGTAACAAATTCTAAAAATACTTTGTATCCTTAAAGATAACTTAAAAAATACTGTAGAAAGAATGCGTGTTTAGAAAATAAGTATTTAACAATTTGTAGTTAAGTGTAGAGAAAAAGTTAAAATCATTCCTAGTCTAGCCATTCCCAAATAACCTCTGTTAACATTTTGCTGTATTTTTTATATTTTAATTAATTAATCAATTAAAAAAATTTTTTTGAGACCAAGTTTTTCTGTGTAGCCCTGGCTGTCCTGGAACTCACTCTGTAGACCAGACTGGCCTCAAACTCACAGATCTTCCTGCCTCTGCCTCCCAAGTGCTGGGAGGCATGTGCCACCATGCCCCACTCACCTTTATTTTCAGGATGAGAACTTAAGTCCTTGGAAAGTTAAGTCATTTACTGTTGAATTCAACAGGTGACAGGTGACAGTGCCGAGAAGGATTTCATGTCTCCTGATGTCAGAGCTTTCATTCTGTGCCAGTACACAGGCAGGACCACACTGAAAGACTGGGTCTTCACTTATTGACCCTCAGAGCTAAACCTTAAAAGAAGTGGGCAGGGGAGATGGCTCAGTGGTTAAAGCTCTTGCCACAGAACGTAGCATGAGGGCGAGAGTTAAGATCCTCAGAACTCGTATAAACACCAATGGGTTTTATGGTGCCCCTCCAAAGGTCAATGCTATATGGCTTTCTGCTCACAGATTGGCTTGACTTGCTGGCCAGTGAGCTCCAGGGAGCCAGCTGTGCCCAGCTCCACCTCTTGCCCTCCTCCTGCATGGCTACACTTGACTTTTCATGTGGGTACTGGGATCTTTTCAGGCCTGCATGTTTTTGTAGCAAGCACTTCACCAGCTGAACCTCTTCCATACCACCCTAATAGCTCCTTAACTCACAGTGTGACTCTCCTCTCCTATTGTAGGTACAGAGAAAGTGCTATTATATTATTGAACAGTATACTATAGTTTTTAAAAATATGGAACACTTCACGAATTTGCGTGTCATCCTTGCTCAGGAGCCATGCTAATCTTCTCTGTATCATTCCAATTTTAGTATATATGCTGCCGAAGCGAGCACTAAACAGTATACTATTGATTTTAAACAATATACTTCTTTTGCTTTTTAGAAGAAAATTAAAAAACTGTTATGGATTTTTACTTTATGTAGCATGGCCTTTGAGTGTTAGCTGCATATTTCATAGTTTCCTTTTCCCTTTTTGAGAGAGCATCCATCATCTTTCATCTGTATCAGTGGTATTCTCTACAGAATTATACTTAATAAAAAGATTTAAAAAAACCCAACAGAGTGGTGCTTAGATTCATAAAGTAGAAAACTTAGAATTTAGAAACATATATATATATATACACACACACACACATATATATGTATATATATGCACACACACACACACATATATATATGTATATGAATGTTGTATACCCATTTTAGTGTATACAAGTGTGCCTGTGCATGCAGAGATCTGAGAGGATGGTGAGTGCCTTCTGTCACTCTCTACCTTATTTCCTTGAGACAGTGCCTCTCACTGAACCAGAAGTTCACCATTTCAGCTAGGCTGACTGACTGCTGTGCTCTTGGGATCCACCCGTCTTTGCCTCTCAGTGCTGAGGTGATAGACATGTGTAGTCATGCTCAGCTTTTTACATGGGTGCTAGATATTCAAATTCACATCTTCATACTGGCAGAAATGGGTTCTTGGCCACTGAACTATCTCCTTAGCCCATAAAGTCTATTTTCTTGACTGATTCAGCTCTTCTTCTGTATAGTTTGTATTTGGCTTTTAAAGAGGAGTATTTAGGAAAAAGATGTGTGAGTTTGTCTCCCATTAGTTTTTTCACTTTAACTTCTTTTTGTTTTTCGAGACAGGGTTTCTCTGTGTAGCTTTGTGCTTTTCCTGGAGCTCACTTGGTAGCCCAGGCTGGCCTCGAACTCACAGAGATCCGCCTGCCTCTGCCTCCCGAGTGCTGGGATTAAAGGCGTGCGCCACCAACGCCCGGCTCAAGTTTTTTCAATAACTATTGTATTGAAACTGTTCTTCATAAAAACTGTGTGACTCATGTGCCTGTGGGTTAAGTATGTTACATCCATTACATTATCTCCCAGCCAAATTCTAAAGCTACAGTTAGCAACCTTTAACGCTTTGCAATGATTTTTAAAATCACCTTCGATAATAACATACCATTTCATAATGCATATTTTTGCTTTTCCAGAAGTACCATAAAATTTGTACATTTTTATGTTAACAGTATTAGAATGTGCCTAAACTTTATTGAGTAGCTACAGATACTACAAGATCTGTTTTTAAAAATTTTAACTATTTCAAATAACTTCTGTTTAGCTTTTGTATGAATTGTTACTAGGCACTATTCTTTTTTATTTAGTTTCTTACAGTACTTGAGATTAAATCCAGGACCTTTCCGTGTTAGACATATGTTTTACCACTGAGCCAAATTCTTAGCCTCTAGATAATATTTAAAATTTTCTTTATGGTTAAATATTAAAGACAATACAATGGAAATTCACAATGCCACAGCAACAGCTAAAGAATAAAAGGAAAAAGCCTTCTAGTGGGCCAACATCCCTACCTTATATGTTTACTTTGTTATATACACATTTATTTTGTGTACTTTTAAATTTCTACTGTAACTCATTTTTCATGTCTCTGAAATTTAATTTGCCTTATGGAACAGTTTGTGTAAAACAGAATTTATAACTGTGCAGCATATAGCTATCTATAGAAATGCTTGCAGATACTGATAACCACTGATTGATCTTCTATCTTGCAAATCTGACTACATATTGGAACATATGCTTTGGTTGTTTGCATTGTCTCCAATATGTAATGTGCACAGGAAAACTCCCACCAAGCTTATGTCCTTTTCCATTATCCCATGTGAGTATATATGTATGTACATGGACATGTGAGCATGTGTCTTGATACACTGGCAGAATTGCCCAGCCCTCAAGCCTACAGGTGATCTTGACTTCTGGTTTACTCTTTACTCTTACAGCAAACATTTGGTCTCTCTCTCCATCTCTGTGCTCACTTATGACCACAGTCCAGACTCTTGTTGTCTGTGGCTGCCTTTCATCTCTCGGTGCTGACAGCTGACCACATTCTTTCTCTTACCCTTCACTCCACCCTAGTGACTTTACCGACTTTTCATATCAACTCAAACCATTGGAAGTTTATACCATTGCCTCTGTATACCATCCTTCCTCTACGTTCTGTCTAAGTGATTGTAACTTTCCTCTAACTTCAAGAATATCATTTACTCTCCCTAGTTTGTCTACTGAATCCTAATTCATGTTTTGTAGAGTAACTCTTAGTTTAAATGCTACTCAGTCAAGAGAGTGTTCTTGAATTTAAATCAGCTGCATTTGTTCAGAAGACTCCCTGTACTTCTTTTTATAGCCTTATCACACTGTCTTCCTAGGTGTGTGTTGGGGTGCGGGGAGAATTTATTTTAGCATTTTATTCTCCAAGATTAGTAGAATACTGACCATAAGTGCTCAACAAGGTGGTTTTTTGTTTGTGTAGCTTTGGCTGTCCTGGAACTCACTCTGTAGAACAATCTGGCTTCAAACTCAGGGATCCACCTGCTCTGTCTCCTGAGTGCTGGGATTAAAGGTGTGCACTACCACTGCCTGGCAACAAGAATTTCTTTGTTTCTTTCTTCTTCTTCCTCTCCTCCTCCTCCTCCTTTTTTTAAGATTTATTTATTTTATGTTCATTGGTGTTTTGCCTACATTCATGTCCGTGTGAAGGTGTTAGATCCTTGGAACTGGAGTTTCAGACATTTGAGAGCTGCCATGTGGGTGCTGGGAATTGAACCTGTGTGCTCTAGGAAGAGGAGTCAGTAGTGTTCTGAACTGCTGAGCCATCTCTCCAGCTCTAGATTTATTTTTATTTTATGTACATTGATGTTTTGCCTGCATGTCTGTGTGAGGGTGTTGGATCCCCTGGAACTGGAGTTACAGACAGTTGTGGGCTGCCGTGTAGGTACTGGGAATTGAACCTGGGTCCTCTTGGAAGAGGTAGCCAGTGAGTGCTCTTAACCACTGAGCCATCTCCAGCTCCAACAATTATTTCTTGATGAGTGCATTTCATTTAAACCTGAATCATTGCTCTTTACATCTTTAGTCAGGAAAGTACCAGCTTGGATAAAAAAAGAAATTGTAATTGCTTTACTTTTTTAAAGATGACAAGGTGTTTTTTCACAAGAACAGTTATATTTAAAGCACTGTTAGAAAAAAATGTGCTCTTTTAAAAAGTATTGTTTGTGCTTATTCATTTTCTAGTTTCAATTAAATAGGCCAGCAATTCCAAATTTTATTTAACTTTTTATTTTGTTATTCCCAACATCTTGGAACACTGTCTCATCAGTTCCATTCATTGGCAAGAGTTTTTAAATTTGGGGGGTTTCTTCAGAATTTTGATTGTAGGCAGTTCTTCTTCCCTAGTGGAGTTAGTTTCCCCTTTTTCATTCATTGGGAATCAGGGAGGAACAGGCAAACTTGACTTGTAATGGTTCCTGGTTTTATTTGATATAACTCAAGAGTAGGGTACAATAATTCCATGAACTAAAACATAAAACTAACATAAAAAAGTTCAGTAGAGGCCCTCCTTACTGATGAATTTGGCAAATACATGGTTAGATGTAAAGTCTGATAAGGTGAAGAATCATTTAAAAGTGATACATTGTATTTTAACTTTAAATATAGAAAAGCCTTTTTATTTTCTAATCCTTAATAAAAAACATATTATTGTGGGTGTGGGTGGGTGCATTAGTCCCGGTGCATGTGGAGGTCAGAAGGCAACTTTGTAGAATCCATTCTCTTCTTCTACCTTTCCATGGATTCCAGGGATGGAACTCAGGTAGCCAGGACAAGCATGTTGATCTGCTGCGTCATCTCATTGGTTCCCATTCTCCAGTCTTTGAATTTTGTGGGCAAAATGTTTTTAGAATGTGGTTTTCTTCATTGAATTTCATCTCATATATACTGCATCTGTAAATTTTATTTTCAGTCTGTTTAAAGTAGAATTAGCATATCTCAGTGAAACAGTCTTGCTTTTCTGCCCTGAGGTTGTTGGTTTTTTTTCTTAAGATTTATTTATTTATTTAATGTATATGAGTGCTCTATCTACATGTATGACTTTGTGCTAGAAGAGGGCATCAGATCCCACTGTAGATGGTTGTGAGCCACCGTGTGGGTGTTGGGAATTGAAACAGGTCTTCTGGAAGAACAGCCAGTGCTCTTAACCACACAGCCATCTCTCTGGCACTATCCCTGAGATATTTTTTAACCTCTGTATCCCCATGCATTTATTCTTACTGAATCTCAAATCATATGATCTAGTTTCTGTAATACTTCTTAATATGAATTCTTATTTCATTATTTCATATACTTTTTGTTTGAATCTATAATTATGATAAAAAGAACATTAGCATGAACAGAAAAAATGGACTTTTGGTAACTGTGTATCATTGTGTACTAGCAAATAGTACTGGTATTGAGCATTTGGTGTGAATATTGTGTGTTTCATAGTGGGAATGGAGGTTCCTTAGACCAGTATGTTAGTTAAAAGGATTAGTTACTAAAAACTGGTATTAATGACAAAAATTGTTATACAGCCTATTTCCCTCCATTCAACAATAATTTAAACTTGGAGGATTTTTGGGAGATCTTAAAGAGGTTTCAGTGTTTATTTCTGAGATAATACTGTTTGGTAAAAAATTGCATTTACATAAATTCTTTGACTAGAAGATACCAAAATACATCCCACTTGAAATCAGCAGACTTGAATGCTAAGTTAGAATGAAATTAACCTAGTGATGATGTTTTTGATTGAAATAGAAAATACATTATTAGAATCCAGAAAATGAGGTTTTCTAAGCACATAACTAGCCCAGTGTCAGCAATGAGGAGGATATTTAGTATGTAGTCCTGAAACAGTGTGCTCAGTGCTTTATGTTAACATTTCGTTTACTGCCTTTGAGATACACTCCCTCCCCTATTTTAAGTCTAAACAACATGCCTAGAACCATACAGATTTCAAACGGTATGCTGGGGTTAGGATTGAAGTGTTTCTGATTCTAAAGTGTATAATAATATTCTGTATAATTAGGGAAGTTGTTTTTAAAAAAGTAATTTTTGGACTTTTTAGATGAAGAAAATAGTTTACATGTTGTGGTGAACTGTGGAGAAGCCTTACTGAAGAATAACACTTACTGGCCTCTTGTTAGTGATTTTATTAATATTCTTTCTCATCAAAGTGTGGCGAAGAGGTTTTTGGAGGATCATGGCTTGTTAGTTACATGGATGAATTTTGTTTCTTTCTTTCAAGGTATGAATTTAACTCTTTTTGGTTCAAAAGATACCTAATGCTAAACTATTAAATACTAATTAAAAATAATAGCACACCATTGAGATTATAAATCAGATGTCTCATTATTTGAATTAATTATTATTTGTAAGAAGTTTAATATTTATTCACAGTAACATAGCAAGGATTTATTAAGAAACGATTCCAATTTTCTGGTAGTGCATTAAAACATTAGTTTAGAAACTTGAAATCTGTTTTCTCATATTTGTAACATGTTCATAATAATTTGGACAATTATTATCAGCAATTAAAATTGTTTTTGATTTTCTTATTAAAGAAATTCAGTTCTGTTTGTGACATTTACAAAATGTTTCTTAGGAATGTTAGCTTGTTAAAAAATTCTAAAAAAAGGACCTGCTGTTTGTGTATTTCATTGTAAACTTATTTATATATGTTCTGTGTAATTGGTGCTACTTGATTAAAAGGTGTTGAGCATAGGGAAATGTCTGATTTTACTTTACATACTTGTGTCTGTTTGATAAAGTCGTGTATGCTTTCCTTTCTACAAGGTATGAACTTGAACAAGCGAGAACTCAATGAGCATGTGGAGTTTGAGTCTCAGACCTACTACGCTGCTTTCGCTGCTGAGCTTGAAGCCTGTGCACAGCCGATGTGGGGACTCTTATCACACTGCAAAGTTAGGGTATGTGGGAAGTAGTCTTATTAATTCTGCATTTTAAAAATATTGACTTAAGAAAGAAAACACACCTGAAAATATCATGTAATGTGCAGTGTTTAGTTGTCAGTTCAACTTCATCTTTGTGGAAGCTTACCTGAAACAATATAATTCAGTTATATCACCAGACCTCCTCAGCTGCCCCTGTTTTGAACAATTGTTGGAACTTTATAATACTTCACCTTTAGCATTATTGTTTCATATTAACTGTTGTTGGTTGTCTAACACCTTGTGTCTTTCAAAAGATAAAGATGGTCTTCAAAAAAAGTTCCTAGTTTTACACAGAGTTTTGCTCTCTAGCCCAGGCTGGCCTTAGCTCAGTTTGTCTTCCAGCTGGTTTTCATTTTTCAGTCCTTTTGCTTCCACTGTCTGGGTGTTGGCATTACAGGGGCATGCTCTCATGACTGGCTGAAAGTTTGTAATTTGAAGATTCTAAGCACAAATACTTTTTATACAACTTGCAAGTGTTGTTATATATACAAATCATTAGTTTGATGGGTCTTTAGAAATCAGAAAGAATCCTCTAAATCTATTAAACGAAGGATTTTATGAACAATTTGATATAAAACCCCATGAAGCTCAACCCATTAGCCTGTGTCAGTAAAAATTCTTCAGGTCTCACTACATAGTTTTGACTAGCCAGGAGCTTGCTCTGTAGCCTGGGCTGGCCTCAAACTCACAGAGATCCGCCTGACTCTGCCTCCTGAGTGCTGGGACTAAAGGCGTGCACCACCACTCCTGGCATAGCTGAGATCTTACAGTGGGAATATTTTGAAGCCCATTGTTTTTATACGGGGTGACTCTTTCTCTTTATACGGGGTGACTAGGTCAACCCATGAAAATCTGTTTGAGATTTGTGTCTGTGTGTGTGTCTTAAGTCCTTTTACAAATGTGACACAACAAAATGAAACAAAAAAGAGACAGCAGGGTGAGCTTTTCCTTACAGGTAGTAATGAGGTTTCTTTCCATCATCTATCCTAAGTTTCTCTGTTCCTTTCAGTGGTTTTTTTGAGTCTATTTTCTCCCGTGGATTTACCTATTCTCTAAATGCAGTGCCTCACAACTTAGTGTAGTTTAAGTTCAAATTTCAAAAGGTCATGCTGATTTTATAGGCATGTAAAATGTCTCAGATCTCTAATAATCGTGTCTGTGTGTGTGGAGGGGGGAGGTGGGGAGACAAAGATTACGAATGAATGAGTATGTATATGTTTAGTGGTAGGGACTTACATGTGTTTAAAAAAAAATCCAGGGTCGCCGGGCGTTGGTGGCGCACGCCTTTAATCCCAGCACTCGGGAGGCAGAGGCAGGCGGATCTCTGTGAGTTCGAGGCCAGCCTGGGCTACAGAGCGAGATCCAGGAAAGGCGCAAAGCTACACAGAGAAACCCTGTCTCGAAAAAACGAAAAAAAAAAAAAAAAATCCAGGGTCTTACATGTTTTAAAAACCAAGACAAACCTCAATTACCCGCTTCATTAGATTTTGTTTTTATTTTTGACATACATTCTCACTGTTGAGTCTCAAACTCATGATATTCCTGCCTCAGCCTCCCAAGTGATGGGCTACAGATGTGCACCACCATAACAGCTTTCACAAAAATCCCCTGGTGGTGCTGCATTTCACGTTGTGTTTTTCATGCCATTGAATGGCATCTTCAATGATTTAAATATCTCACAGTTTGCCTTAACTTATATGTATTATTAGTCCTCTTATACCGTCTCCATGCCATGATCTGTGATTGCTCCTTTTTTAGTTTCCAAGCTTGGATTCAGGCTAGCCCCGCTCTCCCATTCGCGGTATATGCTTTCTTGAGGGGGTCCCTGCAGGTGTCATATAGGGAAACAAACCCCACAAAGAGAGAAGAATGAAAACCCAGTGCAAATGGACTTCCTCAACTTGGATCAGACTTCAGGAAGTCTAGTAATACCAGGTGGTTCATTGTCAGCATATTTAAAACAGGGCAGTTTGTTTTAAATTAAAAACAAAAGGTTTCCAGGCAACGATCAGTCCAATCAGTCCAGTTCCAGGTGCACAATAAAGCTTAAGGTGTGACTACATAGGAACTCTTTACAAAGTACATGTGACCATGAGGGTGGGTTCTATAGCTAAAAGGCCTAGACTCTCATGTGGTCTCCGACTGATAGCATAGAGGTCAGCAGGCCATAAAGAACATTGGACATCTCCCCTAAGGATGGGTAATGGTCTAGGGAGGGAAGAGTCTGGAATGTCTGCCTTGATAGCAAAAGGTGGGTGAGGTCTGCCTCCACAGATAGCAAAAGGATCACCAGGTTGTTAACAAAGTACACTCTCAGCTTTCTGGATGGAACGCAGGCATTTGATTTTGTCTCCTCCAGTGAGGAGACATCCCTGCGTGATTAACATTCCTGGTTCTCTTAGTGCTTCTCTGTGAGTACAAGGACCTCTGTGCCCCCAACACTGCCTCATTGTCTTTTCTTATTCTCAGTGCTTTGCTTGCATGGAAAGTTATCTGAAAAAAAAAAAAAAAAAAAAAAAACATGTTTAAGCCCCATTGTTAGAGATTTTGATTGATTTGATATGCAGTTGAATCTGATTAGCTGTTCTAGCTAGAGTGAATAACTGTTAGTTAACTTTTGAAAAAGTCTGTAAGACCCAAGCTGGTGGCTTAATTAATGTCCTGTCATCAAATAGCATTCCCTGTGTGTTCATAGTTCCTTGTTTAATCTCAGCTGCAGCATTTATTTAAGAACTCTTTGTTTGCTAGTTTACTCAAAAGATTTGTTAAATGCTGGTCTATGTTAGACACTGTCTGCATGTTAGGTATTTTGATATTGAACCAGATAGACATGGTTGTTATTCTTGCGGACACAGTGTAAACATATGGACTTACTTTGTTACTATGCTCTGTGGCAAAGTAACACTGTTTTTGTGGGAGAGATGTTAAATCTGAAAACCAGAGAAGGCCTTTCTGAAAAAAGAATATGAAGGAACCAGCTGTGTGAAGAATAAAAGAAGGTGGGTTAGTGGTCGCCATGGGGGAGGTAAATGGGAGTAAGCCATTTCCTGTGAAAGTGTTTGTTTGTATAGGGAATTGGTGTCTAGTACAAGAGAGTAGATATGATTCATTGCAGAGAGAGGGATCAGATTGCAATTCAGGTTCTTATAGATACTTTAAAGAATCTTAGGTTTAATTAAAGAGACATCTGTGAGGATTTTAAAAACAGTTTAGGATCAGATTTATATGTAAAAGACTAAGTATAAGAGAGTGTAGCATGGTAGAACTCTTGTTTAGTGTGTGTGCGTGCACACCACGACTAGGAATAGATAAATTAAGATGTTTTGTTAAGCCAGTTTCTTGGATATTTCACTTATGATTCTTAAAACGCACTTCTAGAAGTGAGGAGGAGAATATGGTCTCTGGAAACTGATAGTGAGGGAGCTTTGGAAAAAGAGATTTTGACCAAGGGATACAAAGTTTAAATATGACCTAAGGGATATTTTTGAGATTTGAAGCTTAGCATGGTGACTATCATTAATAAAATGGATATTTCAAACTTTTTTGAGGGGGACTTGTTTTAACATTGTGAATTTTTCTTTTTAAAAATGAGACAAATTAGTTCATTTTTAAATTTAGTATATGTAGGCATGCACACACTATGGCACATGTGGAAAGATCAGAGGGCAGTTTGCTAGAACTGATCCTCTCCTTTTACCACAGGGTCCCGAAGAGCAAACTCACATCATCAGGCTGGAGGCAAGCACCTTTACCTGCTAAGCTATCTCACTGGACCTGCCTCACTCACTATTTCAGATCTTTAAAAAAATAGATTTTTAAATTCTCTTGTTATTACGAAAACAAAGAACTTCTCCTTCTTTTAATGGAGGCTAGTGGGATCAGTGGTTAAGAGTACTTGGTGCTCTTCTAGAAGACCTGAGTTTGATTCCCACCACTCATGTCAGGCAGCTTACAACAATCTGTAATTCAAGCTCCAGGGCAATCTGATGCTTCTGAGGGCACCTGCACTCACATGCAGACATACTTACACATACTTTAAAAAAAAAAAAAACTTCAAAAAATAGAAAAGATAAGCACCTGAGTTGATAGCTGATGCCTTTATATATTCATTCATTGTATATACATGCACCAAAATGTCACATTTTATTCCATAAACAAATTCAAGTATTTGTTAATTTAAAAGATGCCACAATAGGAGAATAAACATGATCTCATAAACATAAGCATAAAATTGTCATATTCAAGTTACATATTTTGAATATTCAAGATGTATTTTAGAGGCCTAATTAGTAGACTTGGTGATGTATATTTTGTTGAGAAGACTTGACTATCAGATAATATGTACAGAGGTGGATGGGAGTAATAGAAGGATGAATTCAGCTTGTTTTAGAGATGTTTGAAATGTCTAAGTGGAAATAGTGAAAAGACAACTGGTGTGAGTCTCATGTTCAAAAGAGAAATCTGGACTGATGTTATCAACTGTAGTCTTTGGCATGTAGATGCTACTTATCACTAGGTAGTAGGATGAGGTCAAGAAGGCAGACCGAGGAGATGTGAACCACAAAGAAAGAAGGGAGAAGAGGAGACCCAGAAGAATGAGATGCCTTGTAAGCCAACAAACTGCGGTTCATGAAGGTAGACTGACACGAGGAGATGAAAGTGTTAGGCAGGTTATTTTGTCAGTTTTGCTTGGGGTGAATTTGAATTATGAAGCTGGGTTTGTATTTATCTCTCTGGTTCTAAGCAATGGTTTATTTTTTTGTCTTTGAAGTCCAGAATCATAGTATGCTTATCTAGATATAAGCATTCTCTTAATCTAAGAGGTATAGAAGACAATGAGAGAATAGGCCTGTAGAATTTCTTTGTGATCTTTGCAGTAGCTGAGAGAGTGACTTTTCAATTAAGCATCTAGTTTCTAGATAAGGTATTTTCTTGATGAACATCAAGATGATACCAACTGCTGTGCTAGGCCCTCTATAGACACTTTCATCCAACCGTCAGAGCATCTCTTAGGAAGTATCAGCCATGTCCTTCAGAGATTAGACAGCTTTCTTGGGTCACACAGCTACAAGTAGAAGCTGAATTTGAAAGCAAATCTGTCTGATTTCAGAACCAGTGCTCTTTACCAAATTGCTATCATTTATTTTTCAGTGAGAATGGCCAGAGCTGTTTTTAGCAGTCCTGACAGTTTTAGAAATGGAAACTAGAAGAAGCAATACTATTTAAAGTTAAGCATCTATTTTGTATCTACATTTTCCATTATAAAATCTAAAAGGAAAGTATTGAGTATTATAAAGTTATGGCTCATGTGATTTATTGTCTTTGTATAATTGCTTCCATCTAGTGGCAAATTTGGTTACTGCAGACTCAATGAGTCCTTGATTCTTGGCTCATACAGCTACTTGCTAATGAGGCCTAGTGCTAGACAGACATAGAGCATTTTATATGCATAATTTCATTTGTATCTTCATGACTTCTGGGAGGTAAGTAGTGTTATGCCCATTAATGGAGAAACTCAGGCAAAATTTAAGTAACTCATGGCAGGTTATAAAATGATGAATTACCAGTATATACACTAGGGTGGGGAATGTAGGTAGGAGAATGAGAAGAGATCATCTGAACACTGTGTTACAATACACTGCATTTAGAAGTGGAATTAATAGGTCATCTTTAAAAGCATTCTCGGTACCTTTGGCTAAGTTCTATGGTAAAACTTTGTTGTTTAGACTTGTACTCACTCATGGAACAGTCTGTCCAAATTCTGAAAATGGCATATTTGGTTTTCAGAGTTTCTTTTTCTTAACAAAAGAACTTGCTTCACACTTTATGTGTTTATTGATTGACTGATTGATTGATTGATTGTTGGAGGGGTGTTGTATGTGTTTGAGTGTACCACAGTGTGGGTATGAAGATCAGGAGTCAGTTTTCTTCTCCCATCATTTGAATCCTTGGGGGGTGAACTCTACCTACTGAACCATCTTCTGGACCTTCAAGGTTTCTTTATACATGAATTAACTTCCACATTAGTTTGTTTAAGACAGGTTATTTATTATTAACTTGTAAGTGTCATTAAATTTTTTTAGTGAGAGATGGGGAACAGAATGTGTAAGATAATATTTTTATAAAGATAAATCTTATACAGGATAGATTGGGACAGAGTGAGACTGTTGGCAAGGTGACCAGATAAGTGATGTTTGGACTGGATGGTGGCAGCAAAGTAGGCGAGGACCTATATGATAATGTCATGAAGAAGTGACAGGACATGGAGCAGAGCAAGGTAAAGGAGAAATGAAGACTGAATGGGGAGTGTGGTATGGTGATGCGGAGGTGCAGGAGTTCAAGGCCAGCCTGGGACACATGCAACTCTGTCTCAGGAAAGGAAGGAAGGAAGAAAGGAGTGTGAGATTTGTCTTGTGGTTTATATAGGTAGCTGATGAGGTTAAGCTCTTTGACTTCGATGCTTCATGCACTTTTATGTTACACATTGGTTCCTGAAGGACATTTCATAATTGTCTTAATTTAGATAAAATTTGCTGTTCTAACCATTTTAAATTATACAATTCAGTGGTTTATAGTGTATTTTCAAAGTTGTGAAACCACATTACACTAATTCTAGAACATTGTCATTATCCACCAAAGGAACCATTTACTTTCCAATTCTGACCTCTCAGTATCTCCTGGAAACTATACATACTTATGGAGGAAAGGAGGGGAGAGATTTTTATTCCCATCCTAGCATATATATTTCTTTTTTTGGTAAGAGCCTGTTTTAGAGTTACATTTTCATTTAACTTAAAACTTAACTGAGTGGATCCATTTTATTATAAAACATTGTAATTGCTTTTCACAGTTCTCATACTGCAAATGGCTCACACCATTTCTTTTTCTAAGCCAAGATATTACAGGCTAATTATAGCATGTATATGTTCTGTCCTCCTTTTTATTGTGTATAATATCCATTAAGAATTGCTCTTTAACCATTTTCAGGTGAACAATTCAGTGACAGGGATTTTTAACCATCACCAGTGTTTATGTCTAGTACTTTTTCATCATCCC
>CABHPQ010138576.1:20329-40224 GCA_902168405.1 Peromyscus aztecus | reverse complement strand
ATCAGCATCTCTCTTTCTGTCTTTTAGATTATTTTCAAAATATATGTACATATATATTTGTGTGTGTGCAGACACATGAAAAGAGTGAAATAAAATACTGATGTACAATGTTTCTCAAAAGAAATGCCTGGAATTCTAACACTTTGGGGACTGAGAGAGGAGGAACATGGGTTCAAGGACAGTCTAGATTACATAGTTAAACCCTAGTTCATAAAGCCAAGGGCTGGGGAGCAATTTACCTATCATGTACAAGACCTTGGGTTCCAGCATGGAGAGGTAAAGTCTAACCTAGCTCAGGCATACAAGAGATACTCAATATTAGTGAAGATGCTAAATTGTGCGTCTTTAGCAGATGTACAAGCCAAGTCTTAATCCTTTTTCGTGTCAAGACAATCAGCTTTGGAGTTGTGAATGAGTGTGGGAAATTGATTCTTGATTCTGTGTTTTACCATTTCCTTTTCTGTCATTCTTTTTTATTGTCAATATTTTTTATAGATTATAGTATAATTACAACATCTCTCCCTTCGTTTTCCTCCCTCCAAACCTTATGATATACCCTTCCCAATTCTCCTTTAAATCCATGGCCTTCTTTTTCACTAATTGGTATTGTATGCATATGTGTATATATTCATATATTCCTAAATATAACTTGTTCAGTCCATATAATGTTACTTTTATATATGTTTTCGGGTCTGACCATTTGGCACTGTGCAACCAATAAGTGTGCTCTTAATACTCCCTCCCTGAGGACCAGCTTTCACGGTACCAGAAAGCACCATGCATGCTTCCAAAGATGGGAGGTAACCAACAGTCCCACTCAGCCATAACCCTAAGAACCACACCAGCTACCACCAAGGCAAGACAATCCTAAAGGTGAAGTAATGGCACATATTTCTTGGCAGCAACCAGTAGCTCTCTAATTGGTCTTAAGACCTGTTCAACAAGAGGGACACCATGCCTGGTACTGGAAACCTCGATAACTACTCAGGACAAGCAAAGTCACCATCACTGGAAGAAAATCTACAGTCACTAATTTACTAAACCATCTTCTCTAACAACAATCCTTTTCGGTCATTCTTACCCTTCCATTCTAGCTTTGATGTTGGTATAGAAGGAACAGAATAGCCACAATAGCCTATATTGTTTTAGATGCATGGTAATCTGGTGTGCTACCTCTCCTGAGACAGGATGCTATTTAATAATGCATTTTCAGAGAACTGTATTTTTAAATTGTCAGCATTCCAAATGCAAGATGATAAAATATAAGTATATTGCATTAATTCCACAGTCTTGGTTTTCCTATCTTCTGATTCATTCAAAGAAAATTTTTCTCTTCTTATTCACTCCCTAAACAGCTTTAACAGATACATGAGCACCATCTCTTGGTAAAAATGAATCATAAATGTAAAGATTTTCAAGAATGGCTATCCCTCAACTGTTACTTTGTATATCGTTGTTCCAAAATTGACTCAAATGCATATAAAATTGAAGCAGGCTAGGCGGTGGTGGCACACACCTTTAATCCCAGCACTTAGGAGGCAGAGCCAGGTGGATCTCTGTGAGTTCGAGGCCAGCCTGATTTATAGAGCAAGATCCAGAACAGGCACCAAAACTACACAGAGAAACCTTGTCTTGAAAAAAACCAAAACAAGAAAAAAAAATGAAGCACCTGTATCATCATATTCTTAAATAAAATTGACCCTTGAAATTTTGAAAAAAGACAAGAGTGTGTTCTTTTTCACAGTAACACTAAAAGCAAACAGATAAGCCGTGGTTCCATAGCCCTCTTGCTTTCTACTTATCCAAAACCTCCAGTCTCTAAGAACAAAAGCCCCCTGGGAGCCCAGTGGGCTTAGGCCTTAGCCCAAACTAACCCAAGATCCCTTCAAAGGCACCAAATAACACTGCATGACTCTGCACTCTCCAGCTCCCCAGTTCTGAGTCTGCAATCCAGCCCTGTGCACCCCTCCAAGTGATTGGTTCTTTTTCCAAGCTTTGTGTAGGGCCTCTTCTCTACTGACAGACACAGTGGGGGCAGCACTGTTCCTCCACTCTGGAATACTTAACCTTTTAAAACCCAACATATAAAAAATCCTAAATTCAAATTTATTCAACTTATAAGAAGATTAAGTTATATAAACACAGTACCATCATGGTTTCATGTATGTAAGCAGAAAGTAAAGAAGGAAAACCCATTACATCAATATTATTGTATGTTTTGCACCTATGAGATGTATTCAAAAAATTTGTTCACTTGAGAAAATTGCAACTTGAGACATGATATTATTAAATGATGAAGCAGAATAGATACTAAGTGTGTGAATCACTTTCAGTCACAAAATTTTACCATATCTTGGGATCTATATATTAATTTTTATTGGAGAGGAGAATTATTTCAAAGACTAAGTTCAATTCTGTGTCTTGTATATTTTATCATAATATGAGCAATAAACATTTTGCAAATCTATTTGTGAAATAAAATAGTTTGACTTGTTGCTCCCTTTGAGTTTGCATATCATATACTATTGTGGCATATTAACTAAATAGTACAGGGTCAAATGAATAAACTCAAAACAGTTCCTTAGGTATAGTCACAAGTAAAATAGTATGTGATCAAATGACATTTCACACAGTCATCTTAAGGATTTGTGGGATCATGTTCTCTTGTACTGATTAGGATACAAATGTGTGCAGCAAGTTTACTGGGGAGCACTCTTCAGATGAAATTCTGTACATAAAGAGCAGAAGCAATATCAGTCAGAGGGAGAGGCAGATTTAGGTACAGTCATGTGAGTCCTGCAGGAACCTCTTCAACCCCAGTGTTCCAAGATGCCTCATATTTCAGCAAGGGGCCTATGATCGGTTGAATGAAAATGGCCCCCATAGGCCCTTAGGGAGTGGCACTATTAAGAGGTGTGGTCTTGTTGGAGTAAGTGTGACCCTATGGGAGGAAGTGTGTCACTCGCAGGGTGGACTTTGAGATTTCAGAAGCTCAAGCCAAGCCCAGTGTCACTCTCTCTTCCTAATGCCTGCCAATCTGGATGTAGAACTCCCAGTTACCTCTCCAGCACCATGTCTGCCTGCATGCAACCATGCTTCTCGCCATGACAATAGTAGACTAAACCTCTGAAACAGAAAGCCATCCCCAGTGAGGTGTTTTCCTTTACAAGAGTTGCCATGGTCATAATGTCCCTTCACAGCAATAAAACGCTAAGACAGGTCCTAAGAGGTTGTTCTGCCACACCCAGCAGTCAACTCACTTAACCTGCCTCCAGCAAGAGGACATAACCTTGTGTAAAGCAGATCATTTATCGAGTTCAAGTCTCATGATCTCATCCACAATCAAACTTCTTAGCGTCTGAGAGTGTATGTCTTTCATGTGGAGGACTATTTCAGAGTTGTGCCTCAGCACCCACTACAATGCGGGGTTTTGCAGAATGTTATTTACATTTTAGACTTAATTTCAACTGTCCCCACAAATCTAATAAGCATATCCTATCTTTTATTCACTTATTTTATTTTTATTTATTTAATTTGTTTGTGTGTGCCTCCATGACTTTATGTGCCCCATGCATATGTAGGTGCCCTCAGGAACTCAGAGCCCCGGGATCTAGAGTTAAAGTTGGTTGTGAATTGCCTGATCTGGGTTCTCTGCAAGAGAACCTCTTTCTTTCCTAACCACTGAGCCATCTCTCCAGCACACAGCACATCCTTTAAATTCAGATATTTATTGTTAAATTCTTAGACTGACAATAAATTTACAAAAAGGATCTTAGCAACTCAGCTTTCAGGGACATGCCAATAAGGACTTACCATAACAATCAGTACTTTTAAATAAAAGAATAAATTCTCAAGGCACTATTTTCAATGCTGTTCTGTAAACATCCTTGTTCCAAACCTATGTATGCATGCAGGTACTTTAAGCCATTGCAACAAAGAATCTGGGGATTCTGACTCTTACTGATCTTCTCACATCATCTTGAACAATGGTCTCTGAGCCTTGGGTGCAGGAGCTGTGATGTCGATGTATCCATCGGGTCTAAGCTCCCATAATCCCTGGATATCTCCTTTGTGTCCAGTTGTGTTTTATTGTGATGTTCTCTATTTGCTGGAAAGAGAAGCTCCTCTGATAAGGGATGATAATTATACTTTCCTGTGAGTGTAAGCACAAGATTTAGAATATAGCTAAGAAGTGTGCTGGTCTAGAAAAATGGCAGTAATAGAGTCTCTTCTAAGATGCGTTGACCTCATTGTTCCTGAGAGCTGGGGAACTTGGCTGCGTTTCTAGTACCAGGCATGGTTTCCTGTTGAATGAACTTCAAGTCCAATTAGACAGCTGTTGGTTACTAACATGTGAGTACCACTTACTGCATCTTGATAGATATGTTGACATTCTGGTCATTGTTGTGGTTCATAGGAGTCACTGCTGGTTATGAAGAGAGGGTGAAAAGATTGCCAGAGCCAAAATAACAGAATGCCTGCTGTGAAAAAAAAAGTCTCTCATAGAAATAGCAGCATAAAAAAGACCTAAACAATGGCAATATTAATAGGCATACTAATACAGGATGGGGAAAATCTCACAGGGTCCCCACCCTAGACCAAGAACTATACGCAACAAATGACTGCAGAGAGAGGGAAAATTAGTTTCTCCTAGCGATGAGCTCCCTAATTGGTTACCCAATACAAAGAGGTCAGTCTTGAAACCTTATACACACAAACAACAAAACTGGAGTAGGCAGATTGTGGTTATATATTTCTGCATACATACACACATGCATATGCATGGAGCAATAATAATCAAAGAAAAAGAGGTTATCAGTGTGAGACTGGGGGAAGCATGGGAGGGGCTAGATGGATGGAGCTTGGAAGAAGCTTGAGGGAGGCAAGGCAAAGGGGAAATTGATCTAATAGTATTTTATTGAATGTATAAAAATAAAATAATAATATTTTAATTAAAATGCCTAAAAAATAAGAGTTAAAACAATTAAAAATCATCTGGGGAAATGTAGGGTCTTTTAAGTTGCTAAGAAAACACAGCAATGTCAAATGAGACACAAACTGACTGCTACCTAAAGATAGTTCATAGATTGAACATTAGGTCCTAGAACATTCCTTTTGATAATGTGATAGTTTTGTAGGGTAGAATTGCTGTGTCTTCTGGATGAAAAGCATCGTAATGCATAATAAACTTAGAATAAAAATGTAGTTTATATGGAAGCAGTCAACTCAGTGCTGAAGTCCGAGAAGTTGTATCATGCCCAGCAGGTACACAAGTCACATTAGTAAGTGACTGTGACGTTTAAGAAATACAAAAATATTATTTTGTCCTCAGTGTAAGTACATTATGATTTTTTAAAGTATGGAATATTTCACAAATTAGCATGTCATCCTTGTACAGGGGCTATGATAATCACTGTATCGTTGTGGTTCTAGTATGTGCTGCCAAAGTGGGGACATTTCTTTTTAAAATGGCAGCAAGAAGAGAACATTGTCTGTCTCTGTCCTTCTTTTACATGCACACTAATAATAGCATTTGTGGATAACCATAAGCACTATGAAGTTACTGAGTCTTGCAACCTTCATGTTATGGACTATAGACATTTGCACACATATTTTATCAGGTGACCAGTATTAAATGTTCCAAACAGCAGGAGCTGTGTATTCAACAACTCTTCAGGGATAGTGCATCTGGCTTACAGAGAAGTCAGCATATGTTAAGAAGAATACAGTATTAGAGTGTCAGTCCTAATCATGAACTAGTATGGGTGTCTGTTTAAAGAAATGGCAAACCAC
This sequence comes from Peromyscus aztecus, assembly GCA_902168405.1. NCBI lineage: Eukaryota > Metazoa > Chordata > Mammalia > Rodentia > Cricetidae > Peromyscus > Peromyscus aztecus. The sequence goes on along the minus strand of CABHPQ010138576.1, from coordinate 34,431 downwards.
TTTTTAAGAATATTATGAATTACATTATGCCCTGCATTGAGATTTCATGGCCCACCACATCAACCATGCTTTTCTTCAATTTCCTTAGTTCCCATATCCTTCGAATACTAGCAAATCAAATGAAAACCTGATAGCTGGACTCACACAAAACTCCCTGCCTCCTTTTTCTCTCCTATCCTCCACAGAAAACAACTGTTCTTAGAAATCAGACCACTCTCTTCAGTTACCTGCTCTTGAATCTCAGGCAGAGATCCCACCCTCCACCTCAGAGACCAAAGGAAAGTCATCACAAGGGAGCCCCTCAGACCCTGTGGAGACACATTTGGACACTGCTCTGGTTTCTTTAGCTATTTTGCCTATGATATTATTTACTGCTCTTTCTTCCCCATGTCAAATAACTTGTAGTGTCCTTCCAGCTCCCTTTTTAGTGGATACTTCCCATACATAAGCAATCAGAAATCTTCCTGGATATATTTAAAACCCTTTCTTGATTCTTGTCTTACCCGTTCTTAGCAATCACATACCCGAATGAACTCTTCATTCTCAGTGTCAATGCACTCATACCTTACCCAAAACATTTCCCATTTACTCCACTCTGAGTCTGCTCCTTGCTCCAGTGAAATGACTTTCAGGCAATTCACTGGTAACTATTACTTCAGTACACACAGCCAACTCACTTTGTCTTCTTTCTCCCTGAACTATAAGTTAGAGCAGGGTAGAGCTTCAAAGTCAGATTATCTTACTTCAGATCAAGACTTCAGTACTACTAGCTGTGTGGTTCTAGACAGCTTTGTTAATCTGCTATTGGACTTTATGTGCAATGCGAACACTATAAAGGACTTACACAATAGAGTTGTGTTGGAGAGCAAATTAGAGAGATGATTTCTTGTGCAGCACAGAATACATGTTGAATAAATGTTCATTTGGTTTATAATCTTCTTCCTCCATGAAGACAAGCCTGAGGCGATTCGGGCGATTATTCACATTATGTAACTGATAAAAGTGGAATCCTGATAGCCTTTTATTTTAAACTATCTTTTCAAGGATTTTTAAACAGTGTTTTTCTTAGAACTGGGAGATTCCTTCAAGACAGATGATATAGTAATTACTGACCACTAAAATAAAGGTAATATTTCCTCCCAGGGAAATTGGACAACTTTGGTGGCAGCCTTTTTAAAAACACCGGGATAGGGGTGGGAAACATGCTCAGCAGCTAAAAGCACTTGTTGCTCTTGGAGAGGGCCTGGGTTTGATACCCACCACACACAAGGCACTCACAATCATCTCTAACTATTTTCCAGAGGCTCTGACACCCTCTTCTGGCCTCCACAGCCAGGTACACATGCAGTGCACATACACACATGCAGGCAAAATACCCTGAACTCATAAAATAAAAATGTTAGAAATAAAATAAAACACCGGGGATCCTCAGCTCTGAGATCAAGAGCTGGGATATGAACTTGCTGTGGGGAGCATTTACCAAGAGCCAAACTTCACAGCCCCGATGCAGTGTGGACCTGCTCAAGGCACACATCACTACAGTCCTCTGACTCTACCTCAAGAATCGTAAGCCTACTCTCAGAATCCTTGAATCCACAACCCTCCACCCCTCCACCTTGTCAGCTCACAGGAAGAGAAAGTCTCTGATCTTTCAGCTCTGAAAACTGGACACAGCAACTGTGGTGGAACACTCTTGCCACTCCCTTGTCTTCCCCCTTTGACTTCTATGGCATCTGCATGGTAGCATTTCTTTATCCTTCCTAATTCCACACGGCTCTCCATGGTGCTGAGGTCTGACCCCAAAGGTTCTCTTTCTGCTTGGCTTCAGCTATCAAGGCAATGACAAATCTAAACTGTCCAAGTCCTAGAACTTTCCAGAATATCATAAATAAAAATACATGCCTAGATAAGTGCTCACATGACTGTCCCCCAGAGGTTCCCAAATTCAGCATCCTGAACACAAAACTTTCTAGTGAAGACTTGTTCCTGCTTTAGAATCTGTCTTCTGTCTAGGTGCCAGAGCTCTCTCTTCTCTTATTGTGGTTGGCACAGTATGATGACTCCTCACTCACCTCACCATCAGCCATTATTTGTTACTTTCCTCAGTGTTGTGAGAGAATAACTGATAAAACTCACTTAAGGAAGAAAGGGCTTTATTTGACTTGCAATTTCAGGATACCATCTACTTTGAGGCATAGTGTGAGGCAACTGGTCACATTGTATCACAGAAAGATAAAAGCTGCACTTAACCTGCTTTCTCTTTTATTCAGACTAGGTCCCCAGCCTGCAGAATGATACTGCCCACATTCAGGATGGCTGTTCCTTCCTCAGTTTGGACTTCTCTGGAAGCACCCTTACAGGTACACTCAGAGATTTGTCTCCTATGCTATTCTCAATCCAGCCACAATGAGAAGCAAGATTCACCATCATGGCCACCAAATCCATTACATCCCCAAGGAGATTCCCCATACAATTGCTTCTCACTGTTGATACCAATGTACCCACAAACAATGGTTACAGACTCCTAAACTGCCTCCTTTGATTCTTTCTCTGATTTATCACATTGAAATAAAGAAACAAAAAATAATTCTTTAGATTTTTAAGTATTGTTTAAAACACATTGAAATGATTTACCATTGGCTTTATGTCAAAGTCCAGTCTCTCAAATTAAACCTGAGAAGCCTGCATCCATATCCATCACTCATGTATCTTCTTTGGGCATTTCCTTCCTGAGGCATACTGGACTCTGTTTCCAATGTTCTGTTACTCCATGAAATGTTTTCACTGTTCCTTGCTAGAATTGCCATGTCTCCAATATTTCATTAGACAATCTGTTTTTACATCTTCTTATCCACTAAGATGAGAATTTGAAAATGGAAGAATTGCTAATTACTTTGGCATTTAATTGTGTGCTATGATGATAAATCTAAAAAGCAATCAATGCTTTAACACTGTTATGAAAGCAAAATGTCTGCCATGATGACTTTCATCTCAGTCCAAAGGAAAAATAGGAGTTGGTTATTAAGGCAAATATTCAGGCAATCAAAAAGTCTTTCATCAATGTAATGAGATCTCCTGGTCACACCAATATGTGTCTGAAATCACAGTAGACCAATGTCAAATATACAAAAGGACTAAGTAATGTTGATAGCAATACTATTTTAAAAGATATAGTTGATTTTGCTTCAAAGTATGACAGAGTATACAACTAGCACATAGTAATAAAACAAACTCCTCCAGAAACAAGAAACTGCTCTTTGAAGACATCAGAGGATAGTGAAAGACAGCTAAAATTTCCAAGAAAAAAAAAACATTCATGCCAAAGAACTAGAATTTCTCCAGAGATTTTAACCTAATGTCTAAGCATGTTGAACAGGTCCATTTTCTCTGCCAAATAAAGAAGAAGAAGAAAAAGAAAAGGATAATTTTCAATTGCAGCAGAGAAAATCCCTGACACAGCAGATATAAATGATAAAGAAAATCTACTTTTATTAAAGATGAGAATGTAAAACACAGAGAGAGAGAGAGAGAGAGAGAGAGAGAGAGAGAGAGAGAGAGAGAGAGAGAAAGCAAAACCTCTGAAAAACAGAAAGGGGCTCAGGAAGTCAATGTTCATCTTATCCTGGGTGACTGGGGGATGTAAGGCTCTTGGGTGGGCTAGAATCAGGTCTTCTCTCCCCCCCTTAATTTAGGATTGGTCACTTTAAACAACAAAGGGGAACTGATAGACCCACACTTCCGGCAAATCTATCCCAGCCCAGCCTTGAACGTCTTACTTTTATGGAACACATTAAGTAGTCTTAAATGTATGTTTTCCTGTGGGTATTGTACAGTTATATTAAAGTTCAAACTTAGATTCTTCAATATCTGTTGGTCTGTGTATATTTATATTTATTTCCCTAATTTGGGGCCATATAGTTTACTTCTTATCTATTTTGCAATTTTCTTTCTGAGTGGTGGATGTGATATGCTGATAATTTTACACTCTCCAGGTCACATTCTGTTGCTCAGGGGGAGACTTGACTTGTATTTTCCAGGCATAATTGACCATTTGGGGTATTTTGTGCTTGCCTTTTTCTTGGTGTCTAGCCCATTAGGGCTCTTCAGTACAGGTCTAGGTCGTCCTTTCTGTCACCTCTCAATCAGTGGATCTTAAAGGCCTTATTCAATGCTGAGAAGCTGCCAATTTTCCTGTTTGACATTTTGGTCTCTTAAAGTTCTTTTTTGCTTCACTTCTCAGAAACTGTCCATTTATAAATGAAATTTAGGAAGTGATAACTGTTTCCAGAGGCAATTTCACCCTGCTTTTAGGTTACAGTTATTTGTGGTTCTCTTTTGCTTCAGCATCTCGGATCCTTGCTAGTCAGTCACTTCTTTTTCTCCCAGGTCTGAGGGACGGTTGCAAACCGAGCCAACTTTCTTTATGGGTATGCACCAATGGCAAGCACTGAAAAGTAACAACGAAGCACTAGAAATTAGACAGATTCCTGATAGGCAGGAAGATGGAAAAAGGGGCCACAAATCAATGATAAAGATGACAAACATCTAGCTTTTTCTTCACCCTACAGACCTGACATATGGGCCCTGAAGCTTGAGACAAAGGCCTGGGGGGGGGGCCTTTTCTTCTGCTAGTAGTGTCTCCTGTCAACAGCTCTTCCAAGGATTCCAAGGACTAATGAAATAGTCAAAGAATCTTACTGTTAAGTACCACTGATAGAAGGAATCCTATGCTTTGATGGTTCATCCTTGACAGGATCTGTCCATCTAGGAAACAAGGCTCTGGGCATGCTTGTGCAGGACTAAGTCAGGTTAGCCTCTGCTTATGTGTAGGGGATTATCTCCATTAGACTATTGTGGGTGGGAAGCCCTGCCCACTGTGGCTAGCACTTTCCCTGGTTTGGGATCTTGGATTGTATAAAAAGGAGAAAGCAGACTGTGGACAAGCATTCACTAATCATTGTCAGCTTTTTGACTGCACATACAATGTGACCTACAGTCCCTAACTCCTGCTGCTGGGATGGCCCAGTAGAGATAGGATCTAGCCTTGAAGTTTAAGTCAAGACAAACCCTTCCTGCCTAAATTGCTTTTGTCTGGGAATTGTATCACATCAACAAGAAAAGATATGCCTTAACAACTGAGTGAGACCATACCTCAAAATAAAAAACAAAGAAAGAAACAGCAGTAGTGGATATTTGGCATATAGCTCAGTAGTGGAACAATTGATAACAGCTCTATGATTCAATAATCATAGGAGGAACAATAATGAGATGTAAAAATTAAGTATATGAGTTTCAAGGAGGGCGATTTCAAGAAAACTAAACTTTTAAAAATGTGCACATCATTCCAGGTGGTGGTGTCACAAGCCTCTAATCCCAGCACTCGCGGAGGCAGAGGCAGGCAGATCTCTGAGTTCTAGGCCAGACTGGGCTACAGACTAAGTTTCAGGACAGCCAGGGCTACACAGAGAAATCTTGTCTGGAAAAACAAAACAAAACAAAAGTATTCAGCATTTGAACAAGTACTTGACTTCCAGCTATGGGAAGCAGTTTACTGTGACTGGCAATGTTCTTCATGGTGAGAAGCTTACTCTGTGACCTCATTGCCTACCACTCTCCACCACATGCATGAACATTCTTTCTACTCTTAGAATAAAACCATGCCTATCTCTGCCCCATGCATATGGTTCCAGTTTTTTTTGGAATATACTGCTTTACAGTATACAATGTGACCAATGTCATCTCATCATTTACAGGCAGACCTTAACCCCCAAAACTAATTGACTCCCTTGCCCATCTCTGTCTGTCATGTCACACTAATTTATTCACAGCCCTTCCAGTATTTAATGGATGTTCCTTTGGCTGCTTGTTCCTTTTTATTGAGTTGTTCTCTTGACCGACTCTTCATGGGAATTAAGATACTGATTGTCTTGCTTGCCATCATGTCTCAGTGCTTACAAATATTTAGTATGACACGTAGTGCACACTCGATACTGCTTGGATAAACTAAACTGTAGGTAGATATGCACAACACTAATTGCATGACCTAACGCTGGTGGCTGTCTTTATTTATTTGTTTATTTATTCTCAGAGAGATATACTTGTCTTCTGTACCCTTCAAGTACTATGGACTTTTCCACTGGCTTTACAGCTTTACTATCTCTTACGCTTGTGCTATCTGAATTCATGTATCTTTGGAGATGCATTGTATCTTACATCTTACACTTAATTTTTTATTCATTACTTTCTCAAAATTAGCTCAGTTAGTTGCTTCTATATAAATACAGAAGTCACTTTTCTACTGTTATAACTGAATAACACAAACTTGTAATTTATAAAAAAAAATGGGGGTCCTTTCAGCTCATGGATCAAGAAACCAGGTAATCATTCTGTGTGGCAATGGAAACTCCATGCCTGGGAAAGGAAATCACATGTCAAGGTAGAGTCAGCATGCTAGCTCAGGCCTCTCTTGCTGTTCTCAAGAAGCCACAACTAATGCTAACATGAGGAAACCATTCCAGTGATAGCAATAAGCCTATAACTCCTTGAAAATAGACAGTTTTTATATTGTACCACATAACATATTAATGAACTCTATTATTTAACCTACAGATTGGATGGTTACAGAATCTACTATGAATTGAACATAAGAGATTAAAAATGAAGACATCGTGACAATACATACAAATAAAGAAATACTGATAATAGAGGGGAGAATAATGCTCTTTGACCATTCAGGGTTTATTGTTGCAATCCCTCATCAAGATTCTCCTTGTTGGAAGGGTTCTGGGGGTCATTTTCAGTTCAATTTTCTCTATATTGAAACAAATGGGGTGTAATATTCTGGTGATTGTCCAAGTCTTTGACTCATTTCGCTTTGGTGTCTCCCAAACTGAAGCACTCTACTTGAACCAGAAGGGATAAATTGTGATAACTGGTATTTCCTACACAGTATGAAACCCAGAAGGCCTCTCAAGTTTACTTAATTAAACCTAAATTTCCCCCAATCCTTTCTAACTGACCTAGTCCAGATTGATCTGCTTCCAGAACTTTCTGTGCATCCTTTTTAGTTCCTGATACATTGAGTAACAAATAACTCTTCTGAAAATGTATAATGAATGGTTATTTAATTTATCAAGGCAATTTAGTTTTTTAAGTGTAAAATATTAATGTAGATAGAGTCCATAATAAGATAAATGCTTCAACCACTCATAATGAAATAATACAGGTCTTATGAAGAATAGCGGAAAGCAAAGTATAACGGATCCAAGAAACTAAAGTCTAAGGAAAATAAAGGCTTTATGGGGAACAAAAACAAAAGCAGACTGACCACCACTTTAAAAATTGAACACAAAGAGTGTTTACTGTGGTTCTCAAAGGAAAAGTAAATTGTTTATCAAAAGCAAAGATTATTCAACTTTATTGAAGCAACAAGTGCAGGATTACAAAACAACATAATCGTCCCTAGATACATGGTGGCAAGAGACACAGCATAAAAAGAAAATTGAGATGTGAGAAATGAGAGCTCACTGTACATCTGTGCAAAAAAAAAAAGTAAGTAAGGGAGAAAGGAAGCAAGAAAGTAAGGGGTAAAAACATCATTTACTGAAGAGTGAAATACAAAATAGGGAGAAGTGGATAGAGAAGAGAAAGCCCATTTTTTCTCAAGAGTGCAAACAACAAAAGCAAACATACCTGAAGTGGAACAAAAGGAAACTATTTGAAATTATATGAGTTGCCCGGTACAAATAAACGAAAAGATTATGGATACACGTAGGCTAGAAATTGAGGTAGAGTGAAGTACCTGAGAAGTGTAAAGGGACTTGTAATAGCCCTGGAGGACTTCATATGGCTGGGAAAACAAACTGAGATACAAAGGGAGAGGATCATCTGCTGACAAGATGACAGCTCTCTGCAGCCCAAAATGAGAACGTAGCTACAGCGATTCATATATCCAAGAAATTATAATGCCTAGAAAGTCAAGCAAGCAATCAGACATCCAACATGGGCAAGGCAGGGGCATGAACCTCTGTGACAGTGCCAGGGAGGGTGAACCAGACTCCAAGACAGTGGAAGTGACATCACAGCATAGACAAAGAGATGAGCAGGAGACCAGTGTAAAAATGAAAACTGAAGAACAACCTAAGTCTCTCGGTAGCAGAATTAACATTTCAGAGTTCTAAGAAAAGTCCGAATGAGATGCCACCAATATAGAGTATATTTAAATAAGCCATTTAGAAGGACAGCGAAGAGCTTAAGGAAAGGTAGAAATGAATGGAGTCACGTGGAATGCAGAGAGCCTCTTTAGACACAAGGGTGGAAATGTCTTCCAACTCTAGTCAAGAATGATGCCTCTCTGCAACAAGGAGATAAAGGCAAAGAGTACAGGAGTACAGAAAAAAATAATCCCATAAATTGGCCAAATGCAATGTTTATGTATCAAAAATCATCATGAGGAAATGTACAGAGTAACTTACAACACATGCTTTTACAGCCTACATGACAAAGAGCTACCAATTTTAATACACCCTCTCTCCACAATGAGAAAACAAACAAAATCAATGGTGGAATGGATCATTCACAAAAGGAGACCCACAATAGTCCAGAACACTTTCTGAAAACTCAAATTTCTTTTTGCATCAAGAAATGTAAGGCTACAACATGTTCTAGTAGCCTGTTACAAGAATCAGCTTTGGGGGAAAAAAAAACATTTAAAAAGACAAAACCATAAGGAAACCCCTGTAATATCAAATGCTCTGCAATGAATGAGCACATATAACTCTGAGTTCCTGCAGATAAAGGTGCTAATGTCTGTAAAAAAAAAAATAGTGGGAAGCACATATCATAAACCAGAAATTAAATTCAAGGTAGAAATCTACCTTAGGTAGAACATAAGCCAGGCCTGGCATTGCAGCCTGTAATCTCCACTACTTGGGAAGCTGAGTCAGGATCACAAATTCAAGTATTCCCTGGGCTACACTAGAGTTCAAGACCATCCTGGGCAAGTTTAGTGAGATCCTGTCTCCAAATTAAGAGTTTACAAGGAGACTGAGTCTAGAACTCTCAGGTAAAGTACTTGCCTGGCATGTGTTACTCTAAGTTTAGTCCTTAGTACAAGAAACAAATGCATGTTATTTAGTAAATATAATTACAGAATTTTATGAGATGACACATGAAGGGCTCCTGTGTGGAAAGGATGGCAAATAGATTTGTAAAGACTGATAAAGAGGATCATGAGCACTGACTTTCAGAGACATGTTGTTTTAAGTGTCACAGTGGGTTTCAAAAAGAAAGAGATGATTCTTTAAGTAGGTTCATATATATCTAAAAAGAGTCAATAAAATGTAAATATGAATACGGCTACATCTACATTAGAGAGTGTTGGGTTCCTGTCAAGTTACACCTACTGTCAGGGAAGATGATGAAGAGGGCATGAGGAAACAGAGAAGATCTGGAGTTCTCCAAAAATGTCCCACACAGGAAGCACAACTGTGAAATGATTTGGATGACAGGAAGTGCAGAGTCATTATGGTAACACACCTCTTGGGAGTTTATGATCACTATTACTGTTCAATAGAGGAAACTGTCTATAGACCATGCACATGATAAGGATGACAGCATGATGATGAGTCCACACATGCTACCTTCCTGTGGGGGGACAAGAGGGAAGTGTTGTTTCATTGTATACTGTAGAATATATGTCCTCTAGAGAGTCCTTCACAGCTCTCCTTGTCTGGACTCATACATTCCTCTTGCACTTGTTACAGACAAGAGAAAACAATGGTATATACATGTATATATAGACAGAGATAGGGGCATGTTAAGGTGTCCCTGAGTTGAGAGGAAATTTGAAGGGAAACAAAATAAAGTTAAAATAGGAGGCAAATGAGAGTAAGCTGCCTCATCTCAGAGAGAAGTTGACTCATGAGAAGAGTGAGAAGAAAGGTGTCCTTCTCTGGAGAAGCTGCCTTTAAAAAGTATAAATGGGAGCTACAGCCCAAGGAAAGAATTTAATGTGTGCTGTGTGGTTAAATCATGGAGGAGAGGACTAAGGAAGAATAGAAACACCTGGAAATCACAGCATGGTTCTGAAGTACATGAAGATAAAAGGACCCTTCTAGTCATCCAATAGCAAATTTTCAAGTATCCCTGTTCTTAAGTAATTTGGGTTTAGATAGGGATTGTGGGTGGCAGAATTATTGCCTAGACTATCCAGACCCCTGGGTTCAATTTCTAACATGTCCCTTAACAAAAACAAAATTAAATAAGAATTGTAAAAATTATACTCTGAAATAATCATAGAGGTAAAAGAACTTATCTTAGCAGATGGAAGGAAATGTTCATAAAATAAGGCTAAGGTGTCATGTTGTTAAGATAAATTGTACCAGTTGGTTTGATGTGCCAACTTGACACAAGCTAGAGTCATTAAAGGAGAAGGAGCCTCCGCTGAGGAAATGCCTCCATGAGACCCAGCTGTAAGGTGTTTTCTCAGATAGTGATCAGTGGAGGAGGGACCAGCCCACAGTGGGTGGTGCCATCCCTGGGCTGGTGGTCCTGGGTGCTATAAAAAAGCAAGCTGAGCAAGCCTGTAAGCAGCACCCCTCCATGGCCTGTGCGTTAGCTCCTGCCCCCAGGTTCCTGTCCTGCTTGACTTCCTGTCCTGACTTCCTTTGGTAATGAACAGCAATATGGAAGTATAAACTGAACAAACCCTTTCTTTTTGGTAATAGTGTTTCATCACAGCAATAGAAACCCTAACTAAGAAATAAATCATGATATAAAAAAATAGCAATGTCATGGGACAGGAGAAGGGAATCAAATAAAGGTAGATGGAAGAGATGGGAGCAGGGATGCATGGACAATTGGGGGAAAGTCTGAGATCCTTAGAAAATGATAAGAACCACTCTTCAGCAGCTCATGAAGAATGATGATTATACTACACTAGCCTCACAATATAGATCCTATAAAACGTAAAATCCCTTCCAAAGTATTTCCCCATGGGAATCCCAACCATATAGCTAACTTCATGTTCTCATGCCCATGACTTCCTCTGAGGTTTCTGAGCACATCTGGCCCACTGGATTTTCTGTTCCCTTCATCTGAGCTTCTTTTTAGCCAGAAACCAACATACCTGACTCACCCCTCAAATGTCACTGTCCTAGTGAGGACCTCCTGGACTTTTATCTAAGTTGCAATGTCTTTCCTCCAGTGCACACACTGGAATACACATCCACACATTTCCTACCACCACTTCTCTCTGCCTTCCCCTGCTGTGGGATGGCCTGTATGTCAAATTACTCTGATTGGTCAATAAATAGAACACTGATTGGCCAGTGGCTAGGTAGGGAGTATAGGCGGGACTAACAGAGAGGAGAAAAGAGCAGGAAGGTGGAAGGAGACACTGCCAGCCGCCACCGCCAGGACAAGCAGCATGTAAAGATGCTGGTAAGCCACAAGCCATGTGGCAAGGTATAGATTTATAGAAATGGGTTAATTTAAGATATAAGGACAGTTAGCAAGAAGCCTGCCACGGCCATACAGTTTGTAAGCAATATAAGTCTCTGTGTTTACTTGGTTGGGTCTGAGCGGCTGTGGGACTGGCAGGTGAGAGAGATTTGTCCTGACTGTGGGCCAGGCAGGAAAACTCTAGCTATAAGTACTTACCACTATCAATACTATGACCTATACCTTACTTCTTCACTTATTTTTTGTTCTCCTTGTCTAAGATATAAGATTTAGAGAGGCAAACCTCTTCATTTCTATGTTAAACTGCCAGTCACAGAGGCAAACGCTGATGCGGGACTGGGGTTCTATAAAAGTGTACTTCAGGAGAAAATGAGTTCCCTTTGCAGTACTGAAGGCGATGAGGACAACTGTTCAGAAATATTTTCCGAACCAAGGGAGAAAGGATGCTGCGTTCTCAGGCAGAGTTCTTACAAATGGAGACACAGTGGTAGAAGACCTGGCAGGTGAAAAAAGAGGTTAATAAATATGATTTGTATTGCATGATTCTATTTTTATTTATTTTATTAAGACAGGGCCTTATGTGGCAAATGCTGGCCTCAAACTCACTGGGCACCATTTTCCAAGTGCTGAGATTACAGAAACACACCACCATACCACAATACGTTGCGTAATTCTGGAGACAATTAACAATTAGAACTGTCATGAAGGACAAAGAGCAGCACTGTGATAATTTAAAGGAAATCGTCACAAATTTGAAATGAGCAACCACCATGAGAGGACCAGCTATGCTTAGCATCGGGGGCTTGTCACATCCCTGCAGCATAGTGCTGAGTTTGGCTGAGAGGCAACTGAATCTTGGAAAACTGAGGGCTACATCACCGTGGAACATGGGAGGGAAGACAATGCATTTTACTAACTAGGGGCACATCAAAAAAAAAGTCAGCCTAGACAGTTTATGACAACAAAGAACTAACTACGGGTCAGGTAAATTGCAGCCCTACAGAGCTGTTTATATGTTCTGATAACCACGGATTATTTCATAAGAAATCCCATTCGTCCAAAAGCTCAGACATGAAATTACACTCCACTCAGCAGTCAGCATGCTGTCCTCTTTGTTCTGAAAAACAGGACTCAGAGCTCTGCCTTGCTCCTCACGAACTCTGAGTAACTCTTTGCCTTATGCAGCAATGAATGTGAATGAAGAGGAAATAATAACATGTGTTTCAAAAGAAGGCAAAGCAGTAGTGACCCCTTTGGAATGTCAAGCTTATAAAAAAAAAAAAAAGACTCATGGTGCCAAAAAGTAAAAGTCAATTTTATGCATTAAGAAAAAAGTCAAATGTGTCTGAACTAGGGGAGGTAGAGGTGTCTCTTGTTCCCCTAAAGTAGTGTGACCTCCTAAAGTGAGGATCTTGGTAGATGCATGCGATGAAGAAAGGAGATAAGTGGGCACCATGGGAGCTGAAAAGGTGTACCAGGGGCACATAAATCAGCCATGGTACAGCAACAGACGGAGGAAGCTTCGCACATCTGCACCGAGAAGAAGAGCCATATGCACCTGTAGCACATTGGGGAAAAATACAACAAACTCAGGCAAAACGACAGAAAGATGCCTCACTGGGGATGGCTTATAAAGATCCTATTATAGATCCCAGGTCTCCCTGGAAGGGAATTCAAGGCATCTGGATCTCATTGGGAACAGATGAAGCATATGGGGGAAAGGTGCTCTGGAGTCAACAGAGACATCTGTGGTGGGGCAGGAGGACTGGAGAAGGAGCTGGAAGAATGGATGTGCTGATAAGTGCTGTGAGCAAGGAGGGTGCTCTTGGGAACGCTGAAGAATAGTAAATATTCTCGAGTCTTCTGGGAGAAAGTGAGGTGCTTTGATCTCATGGATAGGAATGTAAACAATTGTTAGGGCGGCACGGGCACAAATGGATCCTTAAGGACTTTGTCAAAAGGGGGGAATAATAGTTTAATAAGAAGAGAAGCTGATATGCCTTGTGCATTGGTGATAGCTGAAGAATAGAAACCCCGCCCCAGCTGCATTCTGAGCACATGGAAGGAAACACAAGAAAGAGAGACAGAGCACACGGCTTATTTTGGGAAAGAGAGAAAGAAGAGACGTGCTTACAAAAGACAAAAGAAAAGAATCCAAAAGTAAACTCTGAGATGCAGTGGCAGAATGCAGCTGGAGAACCTAGAAAATAGTGTCTAAATAGTGTCGTCTGTGGGCTCTCCTGAGAGAAATGTCAGCATTGCATTCCAAAGAAACATGAATAATGTGGATATAACTCACTTCTTCTAGGATAGGGCAGCTAAGACTCTGTTACTAAGTATCCTGTTTACCTATTTTTAAATGGTAAAAATAAAACATTTAAATCAGAGTATCCATGTATGAGTCTCATAGAGAAATGAGATTCTTAATATATTTTTAATTAAGTTATAATTTCTTCACTTATCCTCTTCCCTTTCCTCCCTCCAACTCCTCTCATGGCCCCTCTCACACCCTATCAAACTGATGGCCTTTTCTCATTTTATTATTGTTGTTACAGATAGAGGGTAGATAGAGAATAGATAGATGATAGATAAATAGATAGATAGATAGATAGATAGATAGATAGATAGATAGATAGATA
>CABHPQ010138576.1:5838-20319 GCA_902168405.1 Peromyscus aztecus | reverse complement strand
ATAGATAGATAGATAGATAGATAGATAGATAGATAGATAGATAGATAGATAGATAGATATACAAATATATGTGTATGACTTAGGGACTCACCTCTTTTCACTTGTCAAGAGGGAAATCATCAACCCTAGTACTAGAAACCTATCCAACTACCTGGGGCTAGTAAAGTCATGATCTTAGAAGAGAACTTATTAGCACCATTTTACTAGACCAACATGATTCCTACCTACATTGTGAAATTTTTTCTTGTACCCACAGGTAAACATATGTATCCCTCCTCATCAAAAAAGCTCCTCTTTACAGCTAATGGAAAACATTACGAAAAACCACAACTGAACTTGATCCTGAGATCAATGGATCTACCCCCAAAGCATACATCTACAACACAATTCCTGTACATCTTAGAAGAGAGAACAAAGACTGTAAGAGCCAGAGGACCAGAAAATGAGTTTCATATAATATTTACAGGTTGACATACCACCTTTACAGAAGAGACAAACAATTCTGAAATACAGAGCCAGTCATTTACATAGACTATAAATAAATTTGTTTAAGATAAAATAGCATTAGTACAGTTTAAGTGACTGTGCAAAGTGGTTTTTTGTTGACTTGACACAAGCTAGAGTTATGTGGGAAAATGAATATTAATTGATTAAATGCCTCCATCAGATTGCCTGTAGGCAAGTCTGTAGGACATTTTCTTAATTAATGATTGATGTTGACAAACCCAGCCCATAGTAGTTGATGCCACACCTGGGCTCCTGGTTCTCAATTGTATAACAAAATAAAGCAGATTGATCTATCCATGATGAGCAAGCCAGTAAGCAGTGCCATTCCAGGGAATCTGCTTCAGTTCTTGCCTCTGGGTTCCTGCTCTCACTTTCTTCAGTGGTGGACTAAGATGTGGAAATGTAATCAGAATAGATCCTTTCCTCCCCAAGTTGTTTTTGGTGACAATGTTTTATCAGAACCATAGAAGCTCTTAACTAAAAAATATGGTACCAGGAGTAAGGTACTGTAGAAACCTCAACAAGTGTAGGAGGATTGTGGAAGGAGTTTGGAACTTTGGACTGGAAAAGCAATTGAGTGTTCAGAGTTTAATGAACAATTGTGGGATCTTGGAAGATAATAGGTAAAAAGCAATGCATGCTATGAAGCCCTGGCTTTCAGAGAGAAGTATAGACACTACCATGGCTGTTTAAGTAATATTTTGAATTAAGAGTACAGTTCTGGACAACGGGGGCTAAAGAATCATTCACGGTTAAAAAGAGACAATCACCACTAAAGTGAAACCTTTGTGTTTCTGGGACAATTTATCCTGGGTAACTGGAGCTGAGAAATTAGCAGTGATTAGGAAGAGACTAGTATCATTGAGAATCATAAATCTGATAGTATTTTTCAGGGTCAATATACATGAACTATGATCCATGTGGGGCTAAAGCTGCATTTCATACTGGTAGCTCACTTAGTAAAATGTAAGAGTCACCCAGGTGGTACTTGTTTTGAAGGCATGAAATATAATGGTATTTTAATTAGGAACACTAACATATGCACTAGTCATAAAATATTATTAGATCATAGTAAGGTCATGGAGAATGGGTGAGTTTTGGAATTGTGTGGCTTGATTGGAGTCCCTGAAGAGAGACCAGGAGAGGTCATTGATTAAAGTGTATCCTCTATTGCGTTAGAAGCCCTTTGACTGAAGGAATCATTGAGAGAAGTTGAGGCTTGGCACCATGTGGTAGTGTAAAAGTCTTTGAAGAGAACCCAGGAGAGGTTGTTGGTAAAGGTTCCTATCCCCATGATGTCTCCCTCTATCATGGTATCTCTTTCATTGCTCTCCCACTTCATCCCTGTTCTAGCTCATCCATCCTGTTCCCTTATGTTCTCATCCCCCATTCTCTAAATCTTTTATTTATTTTACATACCAACCACAGATACCCCTTTCATCCCTCCTCCCACTCCCTCCAGCCACCCCCCCATTCCACTCCTCATCTCCTCCTCCGAAAAAATAAGGTCTCCTCCCATAGTGAGTCAGCAAAGCCTGGTATGTTCAGTTGAGGCAATTCCAAGCCCCTCCCTTCTGCATCAAGGCTGTGCAAGGTGTCCCACCATAGGTAATGGGCTCACAACCTCCTTTTATCCACTTCCCATCTACAACTCATATATAATTGTCCAGCTTGTGCTTCTTCAACAATACCAAATTATTGTTAAGGTTTATTGCCCCATGACTTAACACTCTACAGACACATGTCATACCATCTGTCAGGAACCTCTTCCCTCCTGTGTACAATAACCTGTCATTTGACTTACCACCTACTCAGGATCCTCCCTACATCTTCACTTAACCATTGCTTCCTCTATCTACCTATATATTCTTACTTCTATAAATATCAAACTGGAATTTAATGAACCTCCTTTTTGTGAACGTGAATTGTAATCATTTTATTTCTGTCTTGTCTGTCTTAATGCTGTCTTATATATTAAAATGTTGTTTAGACTCAGTTTTGGACACATATGGCATGAGGTAGTTTGGTAAAATTAATCTGGTAGAAATGGGAATGTACTAAAAAGTGCAAAAGGATAAAAATAATATAGAAGATGATACTTATGAACAAAGTAAAATGAATCATAGTAGTTACTGTGTCGTGAGGTAGAAATAGCAAAATGTAGCAGTCTTCCCATCATGTCAAAGTCATGACTTGTTCATATTTTAGTAAGCAAAAGAATCTAAAAATATCATAAAAATCACGAAAACTCCTGTGAGAAAATCCCTATGCATATTTACCTTCAACAATATGCATATTGCTGTGTTACGGAATAAACAATGATAGACTGCCAAAATCATAGGGAATAGCTAAGTAGCTGCTGACTGTTTGAATGGGAACAAGTAATGCACTCTTTCTGATGTACCAAACACAAAAGAGGAGGTTATAGGGTCCCAGAAGAAATGAAATGCTGAAACTCTTAAGCACACCAAGTCCATAAGAGAGCTTCAAGTTATAAAGAAGAATCCCAACCACACCTGTTGGAACACAGTCCAAGAGTAGCATCATGTGAGAATTCTGAGTGCTTGTGAGAAAGCTCCCAGAAAACAAAACAAGAACCCTGTGAACTCAGTTTCTTCAAAGCACAGAATTGTTCTTGGAATGTGTTTTCACACTCCTCCCAGGTAGAGTGGATAGGAGCGAGTTTATTTCAGCTGCTATTCATGTGCTTCTATGGAAAAACATGTTTTTTGCAATGTGTTGATTGTCCTTGTGATGAAACAATTTACTCATGATTGTTCTTAACCCTCAGAGTATAAGTTTCCTGATGCTCTGAATAAAGATGGCTATTGCATGAGACTTTAGTCCACCTCATTATTAGGTCCTGCTCTCCCAGGTTCTCACTACCAACTAAAGTGGCAAACACATATCAATATATGTTAAGTATGGGATCTATAAATAATACAAAGAAAAGAGGATAAATATTATTTACCCTAACTAAAATGGCAGTTCATCTGCTGGACAAGAGGAAAAGTTGGTATAATATGTGATTAAAAGGAAGGGGTCATGATTCCATACAATCAGAACAGAAAATAATTATTGTCTAAACTTTAATATACCTGAACAAAAATTCTCTATTTCAATACAAATGAAAAAATTAGTCCTGGGTCCCCACAATGATTGATAGAGATAACATAAAATGACCTCCTGAAGGAAAAGTGCTGCTTCTGGGGAGCCAAAGGAAGTGTGGCCAGAGATGAAGAAAGGGAGCCAGCACACATGGGAGCAAGCAATGGAGATGAAGATCTGACCTTTGTTGAATACGTAGTACAGGGTGTTGGTCCAACTGTTCCATGGCGGCAACTAGAGTCCAAGTATTCAACTTTTCTAGACTTATGAATGGCATCTTCTTCAAACCACCACAGATCCTTAGATGAAGGACAATACTCACAAAAGATTAAACTCTGAATAACCCTAAAAACAAACACATTAATGAGTAAGGGCATATGGACTCAAGAAAGACATTGAACAGTGAGAGACAGCTGTTAACTCAAGCCCAACCATTATTCCACAGTGACAGAGTTTAGCTAGGGAAGGACTTCAAAGGCATCTATCTCTATTTCTCAGATTTCCTTGTCCGTAGGAGTGATCATGGAATAGAAGTTCAAGTTTGACTCTTCAGACCTGAGAGTTAAAAAAAAATGGAAAAGTGCCTACCCTGTGCTCTCTTTGGCCTTGTATCTTTGGATGATTAGAAGTAATTTACACCATGACCCTAGGAGATGAGGATCTAATAAAGAGATAAAGAATATGGATCGCTTTTTCATCATATGGAAGAAAATGGCCTGCCAACCTGAAATTCAACATGGGCTGTCACAGTTTAAGACCTTAAATTAAGGCCAATGATCTGTGATGCATTGATGTATAAATTGAGATGACTTCAGGGGTATGAAGGTAAGTCCTCATCCCCAGTCAGCTCCTAAACAAACTACCTCCTTACCGGAGAGCAGGCATGCTCTGCTTCTCCATTCCCATTCAGTGAGCAGAATTATTCAAACAAGTTAACCACATTCTTACCTGTGTTAGTGCCTTACCATCTCACTACCCAAAGCCTGCTTCCCATAGATCCTGCTTGCTTACTCTGTTCCAGTTCCAAAGAGCAAGCCCCATGTGGAACTTTGTAACATCCATCTCTTCCAGAGACATACATGTCTGTCTGGGATCAGATGTTTGTTTTTGACTGTCTTCATGACTCGAGACATCCTTCACTAGGGCAGTAAATAGAAAACAATTAAACCAAAACCTGTGTCTTGATTTTTCTACCTGGCCAATTATAAGAGAAACTCTGAGATGTTAAACTGTGAGTTGATAGATCTTGAAAGCCCTCCCAGGGATTCCACTGAGTGTCTGGACTTGGGAACTGCTGTCCTAAAGAAAACATGTGTCCTTCATGTTTATCACACCATTGGGAACTATGCAAACAAGAGCGGACATTAGAATGGTGAAGGAAGAAGTTAAAGTTATGGATTCCTGAAATCATACTGGGTCCTCAAACCAGCTGACTTTATATAAGTTGCCAAAAGTCTGACTTTTTCCAGTGTGTTTTACATCTGCACAGAGACCAAGCATATACTTTAACTAAAACCCAGACTTCGATCCTGATTCCATCACTGCCACAATGGATATTTTGTGATGAAGAAATTCTTTAACTTTCCCTCACTTGACCTACTTATCTTCAGAAGTGGACCCAATTAGTATTTCTCTGTGTCACTTTTAGGAATTATTTAAAAAACTAAATATTCAAGAACAAGTGATAAAAATATATTAAGAGGGCCAAAATTTGAACCATTTTACCTTGTTTCAAATCAACAAAAATCTTACAAATGAGATAAAGAGATCCGCTCCCAGTGAGATTAAGAGATTTTGCCAAAGTCAGATAGGTGGTAAGTGATGAAGATGATATTAACCCAAAAATTCAGCCTCCCATTCTGTGCTTTATATCAATTACACTATACTGAGTATCAGTTAAATATGAATTAATATATGAATTACATATTCCTATGCTTATCACTCCGATGGTGTTTAAAGAAATCTCTTTTCTTTCTACCTCCCTAATTGTCATTGAATAAACCTGCTTACACACACACACACACACACACACACACACACACCACATAAACATTTGTCCCTCCAAACATGAGATTACTAACAGAATGGTTTTTCCAAATAAGGTTAAGGCTAGGAGAAATGCAAGAACAGAAAATTCCAATGCATTGGATGGGCTTATAAAATCTTGCTTGCACGCCTTTAATCCCAGCACTCGGGAGGCAGATCCAGGTGGATCTCTGTGAGTTCGAGGCCAGCCTGGTCTACAGAGTGGGATCCAGGACAGGCATCAAAATTACACAGAGACACCCTGTCTTGAAAAAGCCAAAAATAAATAAATAAATAAAAATAAAATAAAATTTCTACATAATAGAAAAGTAGACATCCAATTTCCTCCACCAAATCCTCAATATGCAACCCCCAAAGTACAAGACAAATTTGCATCCACCATCTCAACACAAAAACTAGCACACAAAAACATAAAGGGAGTTCACTGGAGATACAGCAGCATAGAAAAAATGCAATCAATAAACTTAAGTAAAAAACAACAACCATAAATAAAAGTACACAGTCCTGAAAAAAAATGAAAAGTGGATGCCCCAAGGATATAAAGATGTCACAAATGGAATGCACGCTGGAAAAAGATGTCCCTCCCTAAACACATTAAAGGGAAAGACTGTCACACACCAGACTCGTAGACAGGAAAAGATGTCCTGGTGGGGCAGAGTGAGGAGCGTACTCCTAGAGCAGATGGTGATGAAAGATGAGACACTCGAATACAAAGGAGGAGAGTGACTGACCCATGTGTCATAAAAGATGACACACTTGAGATGCTGAGAGGAAAAGACGACTTATCAGAGAAGTTAGAAGGTGAAAAGGGAATGCTTTACCATCACAGAGACAGCTGTTGTCTTGCGAATCGCTCTTCTGAGTCAGCTCTGGCTGCCTCTTTCATGTTGGCGGGTGGGCCGAAGGAATTATAAGGAACCCTCCTGAGATCGTCTGTTCTTACCAGTATTTCCCTTGTTTCTCCTGATCATATTTAATAATTCATCAAGACAAGATCTCCAAATCTACTAATAATAGCAGTATAATTTTTATTCCTAGAAGCAGAAAGAAAAATCTGAAAATACCCAAGATAGTCTAAGAACATACATGTGAAGGGGGTTTCCCTGAAGTAGTACTGTGAAGTTCTTGCCACTATGGCTTTAAGATACTGATGATCTGACTGATGTTTTTTCATCCATATTATATACATAATGCTCACTGCCAAGAAAAATCCATCCTAAGAACTAACTTCTTAAAAATTGTCTGAGCTTAGACTTACTATGAAAGCAGAAAAAACTCATAATGAGTCCAAGGCACACAAAATCTTCAAAAATCCAGGCCCAGATGATTTCCAAAGAATTATTTTATTAACCTGAATAATAATGGATGTCTATCTCATAAAATGCTTCAATGGATACTTTAATAAATGAGAGTTCTCCTGATGGCTGGAAGGGAACTGGTGCTGATCTGAGCTTGTGTACTAAATGCCGCAAGGAGCCAGAGCCTGAAAAGTTGTAGGTGGTTCCTACTTTAAACTCTCTGTTTCAGCACCAAAGCAGGAAGGAGGTATGGGCTCTGTCTCCACTCCTTATAGGTTGTGTCGTCGCAGACAAATCGCTTACCTTCTCTTATCTCTTTTACTTCCCCTGCGATATCAGGATATTAGCAGTACAGATACTGTAAGGTGTTCTTAAGGACTAAGCAAATTAAATCTAGAAAGCTCACCAAATAGGGTTTTTGCATTCATGCTTGATATTAAAATCATCATGCATGACCTATCTTAAAGGTGTCCTTAGCTATTGCCTGGATCTATCACAAGCCTAAATAAACAGAACATTTATGATTCCTAAAAATCAAAATGTCTCCCATCCAATCACTAACCAGGCCTAACACCATTTAACTTCTGAGATCAGATGAGATCTGGCGTGCTCAGGGTTGTATTCACTCATATGTGGATATTAGCTGTTAAGTCA
Organism: Peromyscus aztecus; assembly: GCA_902168405.1. Lineage (NCBI taxonomy): Eukaryota > Metazoa > Chordata > Mammalia > Rodentia > Cricetidae > Peromyscus > Peromyscus aztecus. The sequence continues at coordinate 12,706 of CABHPQ010138576.1, read as the reverse complement.
ATGATAACCAAGCCACAGTCCGTAGAACTACAGAGGGTAGACATAGAACAAGAGACTAGAGAGAACAGATATTTCTCTTTAGGAAAAAGAAGTAGAATGGATATTTACAGATGGATGGATGAGGGGGTCTGGAATGGGAGGGTCAAGTGGGGATGGGAAGGAGTGAGGGGGTAGTAGCAGGGAATGTGGGGAGAGACAACTAAAGCTAAGGGGTAGCGTAGAAACCTAATATAGCAGAAACCTCCTAAAATGCCTGCACATATCAAGACGATCTAAATGAAGTCACCAAGTAATGGGGGAGACAGGGACTCAACTGGCCATCTCTTGTCACCAAAGGAAACTTTCAGTACTGGACTTAGATCACATATAATAGAGTTGCCGGCCAAAGGGGCCCTAAGGGAATCCCAAAACAACCCAGGCTGTTCCCAAGACTATAGATTGATCTCCACAAGCTGACAGTAAGGCCCCATTGCCAAAGACAACACCTACACAACTCACTGAACACGAAGATGCTGAGCTGGTACCCACACAGAGCCTTCCCCGTTACCTTCCAGTGTCTTTGTTATAAGAAGGTACTCTGCACGCTACTGTAAGAGAAATGTAAACACCAAGCCAGCCACAACCCCTTTATCAACAGTGGTGTCCTACCTGCAAGACATGCTAGGGCAATGGCGGCACAAAGCTTGTGGGAATAACCAATCAATAACTGATCTGACTTAAGTTCCATTCCACAAGATGGAACCCATACCCGACACTGCTTGAATAACCAAGAACCTGACACTAGATAGCCCAGGGACCTAGGAGAAAGCCAAATAACACTGGACTAAAAGAAAGAAAGGAGGAAAAGAAAAAAAATGTGTTGTACAATGTTGTTTTAAGGTGTGTTACATTTGTTTATGCTGTGAAACATTTCTTTAATGATGCTAAGATGTGTTGTATTCTTTTATGTTGCGTTTGTTTAATTCTGTGAAGCTGTATTACTTTGCCTGTCTGAAACACCTGATGGTCTAATGAAGAGCTGAATGGCTAGTAGCAAGGCAGGAGAAAGGATAGGTGGGGCTGGCAGGCAGAAAGAATATATAGAAGGAGAAATCTGGGGGGGGGAAAGGGAAGAAAGAGCAAGAGAACAAGGAGAGGAGGATACTCAGGGACCAGTCACTGAGCCACACAGCCAGCCACAGAGTAAGAGTGGTAAGATATACAGAAGTAAGAAAAAAGTAAAAGCCCAGAGGCAAAAGGTAGAGGGGATAATTCAAAGTTAAGAAAAACAGGCTAGCAACAAGCCAAGCTAAGGCTGGGCATTCATAAGAAAGAATAAGCCTCCGTGTGTGATTTATTTGGGAGCTGGGTGGCAGGCCCCCCAAAAGAACAAAAACAAACAACAAAAATGTAGTGATTAAAATTACTTCTAATGATAGTCTGCTATACTTACAGATCAGGGCCTTATTCAACCATCATCAGAGACACTTCCTCCTGCAATAGATGAAAAAGATAAAAGACTCACAGCCACACATTAGGCAGAGAGCGAGAGACCTTGGAACATTCAGCCCTAAATGGGATGTCTCTATCAAATCCCCCCCTCAGAGCTCAGGGAACCTCACGGAAGAGGAGGTAAAAAGAATGTGAGAGCCAGAGAAGAGGGAAGACACCAAGGAAACAAGACCCTCAAAATCAATGTGAGAAAAGCTGATATGAACTCTCAGAGCAGGAAGCAGCATGCACAGGACCTGCACAGGCCTGCACCAGGTCCTCGGCACTTACATTATAGCTTCCACTTAGTGTTTTATGGGATTTCTGAGCACAGTGAGGAGTGGGTTTCTGACTCTTATACCTTCACTTGAGCTCTTTCCTTCTGTTGGTCTGTCTTCTCCAACTTTGATGTGATAGCTTTTATCTTATGATATTTTATTTTGTTACATACTTTCAAATGAGTGAATGAAGAGTGAGTGATTGAATGAATAAATACAAACCTAGCCTCTAGGGTAAAAGTTAGCAACTGAACTGAATTTATACCTGCTGGGAGAGTAAAAAAAATCAGTTTCTCCAATGGAATCATAGTGGGAATATCAACCACTCCAGGGCAGATCTCATGTTCAGGAATAGCTGACCAACATATATTGGACTCTACAGTGTGTTTGTTTGTTTGTTTGTTGTATTGGTGCTGTGTGTGTGTGTGTGTGTGTGTGTGTGTGTGTGTGTGTGTGCTTTTATTTAGTTACAGTTTGGTATTTTGTTTGGAGAAGGTAGTGTTGTATTTTGTTTTCTAGGTTTGGGGTGTTTTGTCGTTTTAATTGAGTTTTTGAGTTTTTTTTTAAGAACTTAAAGTTCAGCATGTAGGGAGGAGAAGAGGATCTGGATGAACTTATGGGAGGGAAAGAATATGATAAAAATATATTTAACTTTAAAAATTGTTTTAAATAATAAAAAATAAAAATGTCAGTAAACCGTGTTTCCTTCATTAAATGGATAAGGATGAAACAACAACAAAAAATTACTTTAGAGGAATGATCGACTATGTATCGCCTCATACCACTGACACATAGCTAAACTGGTAGAATGATTTAAGATCTTAATAGATAATTTTGCTATAATGTCATGGAGAAGAACTGGAGAAAATTTATCAAAACTAAAACTGATTATTTCTATGGGGTAGATGTCATACAAACATTATTTGGTGTGAACAAGAATGAAAAGGTTGGGATCCAAATGCACATATTTATAGATCATGTAGGAATTTATAGCTATGAAAGATAAAGTTATTTGATTGTTTAGAATGAGAAAACTTGCTTCCCAGGAGCAATACTTGCATCATTTTAGATGATCATGGTATCTGTGTAAGATGGAATTTATAGTGTCAGAAAAAATCAGAAATTTGATAATAATATGAGAAAACAGATTAAGAACATGACTGTTAGACTGGAGTAAGTATATATTTGGTTTTTCAAGACAGGGTTTCTCTGTGTAGCCCTGGCTGCCCTGGAACTTGCTCTGGCCTTGAACTCACAGAGAATTGCCTGTCTCTGCCTCCCGAGTGCTGGGATTAAAGGCGTGCACCACCACTGCCCAAAAAAAATAAATAATTTTTTCATATACAGAATCATAACTGGAAAAATCACACCCACAGACTTGTGTATAGTGTGGTAAAGGAGAAGGTGGAGAAGAAAGAAAAGGGGACACCTTCAAGGAAAATGTCTTTAATGTATTTTCAGGAAACCCTTAAAAATGAGAATATTTCCAATGAAAACACTACTCTCTGAGACATTATGCTGAATACTGACCAGCATTTCGGGGGGTCCCTTAGAAGAGATGTGTTTACCTAGTCACCACTGTACATGCAGTGTATAAACAGGCAACCTGCCTCTGGTCCAGCTCTGGTATTACCTTTCCTATAGGCTTGAAGTTATAGCTAATGAGAGAGAGGACCTCAGAGGCCTGGTAAATAGAGTAAAATATATTCCAGGACCATATTTTCACGATATATTAATAAATGTATTTGTTTACTCAGTAGTTCAGACTGGGCAGATCACATTTTGTTATTCTCTACTCCATAGCCAGAATATTAAGTGATTATTGCAACTTTTTAAAAATATACCATTCAACTTTTCCCTTAAGAAGAGAATCAAAACCAATTCAAATTTTTTTCTTTTTTTCTTCTCTTCCTTCAACTGTATTTCTCTCTTTCCCTTCTTCCAAAACCAGCCTCTAGGATGTTGCATGCCCTATTCCTCCTTACTAGCTTCTAAGAAATATGAAGTCCTCTAAAATGCTTAATTGTTATTCATGGTAGCCACTTGGTCCCTTTCCTAGTGCACGATGCCGCCACTTTGTGACATGTGACAGATTAGTTCACTTCTTGGTGTTCTTTAATGTTTTTAATTCCATTACAGTCTCGAGCTCTTTGTAATGTTTTACTGTTTTCAACCACTCTGTCCTCCAACACTCTCAAAGAGGCTAAACTAATAGAGATTTCTGCTGAGGCTTTTTCTTATTTACTTTTTTGAGTTTATTGAAGGAATGCAAATTCTCTAAGCAAAATAGTTTCTGTGCAAAAAGGGTTGCGCACCACCAAACCTGTTAGATGCATCTCCTTAGGAACAGGCGCCTGTTCCATAATGATAATAATATGAACACTTATGAGTCAGGCTTTTTCTTTCCAACTAAATACACATTAGCACCATCACACTTCCTAACAATTCAAGTCATGCAGTTTTGAAGGTAGGTGCTATTTTTACACCCACAAGTTTCATAGATAACGAACTGAGCTACCACACATGAGCAACAGAGTTAACTGAAATCTGAACCAGGCTTTAAAGCCAGGCAGCAACAGTTCCCCAAGGTTACCCACTAAGCCATCCTGCTTCCCACATGGAATGCACACCCTTCCCAGCAATAAAAGATACATTGTATGAGCACTCACTGAAATTACTTCAATATAATACAAAAATCCTAAAATAATTACAGGTGCCAGATAGCGAAGTCAGATACTGTAAATATTTGACTATCATCTGAGTGGCACAAAGCATGAATAGCAATGTTATATTAAGTTCCTTTCTATACTTTCCTTGATGGGTTCTGCTCCTTCTCTCTTCTGCATCCAAACATGCAAACTTGGCAGGTGGGACATGTACGAAACGTTAATACAACAGTTTTTGTGAGCAACCATGTGTTTTCCAACTGCAAAGATTTGAAAAAAAAAATATAGAAGCACAAAATTATATAATAATCCTTACTTTCATAACCCCAACTTGAATATGTCCTTTCTTCTGTTTGTAAAATAAATAAAACAATGGAAATAATGTTGTGGCACCCTTTAGGGAAAGCAATTCCTTTTCTTTAGCCAGATGGATTTTTCTTTTATTAAAGATGCTGGTTTATTACCAAGAGCAGATCTGTTTCCAACCAGAAATGAATCTTTCCTCATATCTCACCTTCCTCCCCAGGAACATGTGGGAAGGGTCATGATATCCCCAAACCTCTGCTTCCTAAGATCAGCTTTAAAAGACAATTTAATGTTAAATATCTGTCTATCTTGGTTCCAATTTCTCCATTAGTTGTGAGGTTAACTTTATAAGAATAATATATTATCATCTATCAAATGCTCCGCCTAAAGCATTATGTATATGCCAATATTGCTCAAGTCACACTGTTGAAGACCTTAAAAGTTCCCTTTGCTTTTCTTGCAAAATATTTTTAGGCTTCAAGATACGTTCCAAAGAAATCCTCCACAAAAGCACCAGAAGTAGTAAGTGTTCTGTAAGCCTCATATCAGTCATCAAAATCCCTCTGTCTTATAAGCTGAACTGGCACATTGGTGAGGCGCTAGCTCCATCTTCTCATTCCATTTCATATATTCTACTTTGGGGGGAAGTGCTTTAAGGGTATAAGCTCCGTGCTGTTATTCTTCCCATTTTTAACTTCCCAAAAGAAATGTTCAAGTGTCCTACTCTCAGCTTATTCTCCTGCCAAATAGCTCCTAAAAACTATTCTAAGGGTTCATGTACAATGTCCTCTTCACTTACAAGATTAGTTCTCTTTGCTGATGCATGTGGAGTGGTGGGTGGATCATAATTCTGGAGCAGAGAGTAATTCCTTAGGCTTAGTCATAGGGGTGCCGTGAGAGGGCCACTCCATAAAATATGAGTCATGCTGGCATTTTCTGTAGCATCTGGGTCTATATTCTTCTATTTTTTTACATCCCTGGTAGATTCATTATAGAATTCAGATGGATTGACACCATCCCTTTGTAGTGCTGTAGTGCTAGGTTCTTTCTTTCTGAACTCCTTTCCTAAGGCCTTCCAAACTGCATCTCCCACATCTCTCCAGACGTACTAATCTAGTCTCATTGATAGCCTAACTAGAGTCTCCATAGTTAATAGCCTCACTGGGGTGAGTTTTTGCTGGATTGTCCAAGGCATCTGCCCTCCTTCCTCCCTTTATTCATCCTCCTTCCTCCTCCTTTTATCTATGTTATCCCATTTTTATTCCCAATCAGGATAGTTAGCAAGGCCTGAATGTCTGCCCAGTTTTGGAGCTGAGTGGCAAAGATAGAGACTGCTAAATCAGCCACTCTCCAGTGTTCACCTCAAGAGAATGGTCCTACAATATTTTGTTTAAGAAAACGCGCGGTAGAAAAGGGAGACTGGTCCCAGTAGCATCTCATCAACTGGCCGTTATTCCCCGTACCAAAGAAAGGTGTTCTGAGTATTATTCAGTCTGAGGCTAAGTAGGAGCCACACCAACAGGAGCTCCCTACAGAACTCAAGATGGGGACATCATTCTGGACCTTGTCTCTTTCTTCTCATCTCCTCCAGTCTCCCTTCAGTTGGGAGAGCTGGTGTCTCTGCTGGCTGTGCTGTCGTTGAGAGTCTTATACCTGCCAGCTGGACAGTATCTGTTTCTTCCTTGTCCCTCACCAGGCTCTGACTTTCTGGAACAACTTCTAGCTTTTTCTCCAGTCAGAGCTGAATCCTAATTGTGTACGACCACAAAAGCCTGTACACAGGGACTCTCCTCTGTTCTCCTTTTCCCTTTCCAAAACAACTCCTACTGAGAAATAAACACTGTGTCCACTTGATGCAAACCTAGACATATCTGGGACAAGTGAATCTTGACTGAGAAAATGTCTCATAAGATTGGCCTCTAGGTAAGTCTGTAGGACATTTTCTTCATTAATGGTTGGTGTGAAAGGGCCCCACCCTCTGTGGGTGCCATTGCTGGGCAGGTGGTTCTGGGTGGTATGAGAAAGCAGGCTGAGCAAGCCATAAGGAGCAAGTCAGAAAGCAGCATTTTTTTTATTTTATAATTTAATTTTACATATCAGCCACAGATTCCCCTGTTCTCCCTCCTCCCGCCCCCCTCCGCCCTCCAC
>CABHPQ010138574.1:0-23446 GCA_902168405.1 Peromyscus aztecus | reverse complement strand
ATGCAGAGACCTATTCTCTGAGAAATACCCTGTAAAGAAAAAAGATTGCCATATCAAACCCTGTCCTCTTTCATCAAATGTTTCTGGGAGAATCAAGATAAGATAAATTGAGAGTATTTGGTTGGAGTAATATGTATATTGGTTTGCAACTAATCTGATAATATTTTAAACACTTTAAGAAATCTAGGTTCATACCTTGTTTCCCCCACACTGAGTCTTTGAACATATCCTCTCATTTTGCCAAACCTCAGCTACAGAAAAAGTAAAATGCAAAGGTTAAATTATGTCTCATCATTTTACCTATTATTCTATGATTTACATCATTTGTACAAAATAGAAAATAATTAGTTCAGCCAATATTATGAGCAAAAGAAATGAACCAAATATTTTCTGTATGGACCTACAACTTGTTACATATTCATTTCCAAAGTGAGAGCTGCCATGTATCATCATTCTTCTGCATGCTGCCACTGACCTGTGCAGTGGTAGGTGTGATTAACTGTTAACTTCTATCAACAATATCCTTGCTGTTTTCTTGAGTATGTAGCTGCTGTGTTTGCAGCTGAGAAATATCACAGTTAACTGACCAGATATAGGCAGGAGAAAAATGGAAGAGCAAATTAACATAGAACAAAAGACAAACTATCAACTGCATATATATGCTCTAAACATCTAAGTGGGTAAATGGTTAAGGCTTTTCTAACTTTATCTCAAATAAAGATGATGCAACCTTCTCGGAGGTATCCAAGTAGGTAAATAAATCAAGAACCTGTGACTCTGTTCAAAGAGAAAAGACTATTAGAGGCACTGAGAGTAGGTTTCTAGACTTTAAATGTCCATATGTCATCACAAATGATTTATTCATATATCCAAGTGATGTGCACTTCACAGATTCATGGTACCCACTGACAAGGGAGGTGCATTGTAAGAGTTGATAATAAGCTTACAAAAGAAGAATATTTTAATTAGCTGTATTTTACAGATTAACATACTATGTTGGAATAGTTTCAAGAATTTCATCACTAGTTAATGCTTTTATTGAATTCAAGATAGTATACCTTTGTTGAAATCAGCATTCATTTTGTTAGAAAGTCTTGAAATCAAGGACTATATTTTCTTTCCCAGAACCCAGAACAAGTTCTAAACAATCCTGCTTCTATTCAACTTAAGTCCTTATATGTTAATGCTTAATTATTTAAATCGATATTATTATATAACCTCTATTTCTTAAAAGTAATAAATAATTATTATTACTAATAGAATTGAACAACTATAATCTATATTTAATATATATAAGCTAGACCATCTCAATCACAATAACTATTATAATTCATAAAATGATTGAATATTGTTAAAATAATGAAATAAAATTGCATTAAAATACTATTATTTCATTATTAGACTCCCCTTTTAATGATTCTCTTACCTGCTAGAATATATAAAAGAATGATTACTTTTCACTTTATGTGACTCTGGTTAAGAAAAGCATACAAGCTTGGAGGAGCAATCCCCCAACTCAGCTAATCAAGGTCCATGCAGTGAGCAAGAGCAAACAACATGGTTGGTTTGTATTCACCAAAGCAACACAGGGAGGAATTCAAAACAAGACTAAATGCCTATCTTTTATATAATAGATCAGTTCAGCTCTCAGTCCTCATCAGATATGCCTCTTTGTGCCAAGAATAGTAGTTAATATAGACTCATTCAAAGTGCAGAATAAGTGCCTATGCAGGACTCAGCCAGAAATGGGTATCTCCATCACACCTCTGCTCCACAAAGCATAGGACACTCTGAAGAAGAGAGGGCAGAGAGCCAGAGGTCATGGAGGACTGGAACATGACCCCATTTTCTAGACATGACAGGACTTTGCCCTCATAAACTCATTGCACCTGTGGTTTCTTGGACAGGATCAAGCCAGCATGGACAGGATAGGAGCACACAAGCTCTGATCCCTGGTTGTGGAGATATTTGGACTCAATCACTGCTGGAGCAAGAAGACCCACTTTTATTTGAGAGATGTGACCCCTGGTAGGTTGACTGTGCTCCAGTGGGTACCCTTACAGCCAAGCATATATGGACAGCATTAATTGGACTCAGTGAGTTATAAGAAAAAATGAGGAGTGATGTTTTTAGTGAGCTATAGGGGTATTCATAGAGAGAGTAGGAGGAGAAGTGGAGTGGTTATGACTGAATTAGATTAAATGCATGTACAAAATGCTGAAAGAATAAATATTTAAAGTATTATATTATGAAATAATTTTTCCCTTGGAAAAAGATCTCACCTTTCTTATTTCCTACTTATTGTAACTAAGAACTACAGTCTATGTTTGCAATTTAAGAGGTATTTCTATATGGTTTTCCATGTAATAGTGGTGTATAGGCAAAGTTGTGATGCACCTATGCAGTTAGTCCAGTGTAGTTCTATTCCTTATGTTGAATAAAACTTCCAGTTTCCCTCAGAGTTAAATCAACAAAACCAAATACATTTTCATACCTAAGCCTGCTGGTCTCCTGCATAAAATTCAGCAATTACTATTGACAATGATGATGATAGTGGTGGTGGTGGTGGTGGTGGTGGTGGTGGTGGTGGTGGTGGTCATGGAAGTGATGGTGGTGATGGTAGTGATGGAAGTGGTGGTGGTGGTGGTGGTGGTAGAGATGGTGGTGATGGTAGTGATGGTAGTGGTGGTGGTGATGATGATGTTGATGATGGTGGTGATAGTAATGGTGGTGGTGATAGAGGTGATACTGGTGATGGTAGTGGTGGTGATGGTGGTGGTGGTGGTGGTGGTGATGGAAGTGATGGACTTGATGATGATGATGATGGTGCTGGTGCTGCTGCTGCTGCTGCTGCTGCTGCTGTTCCTGCTGTTCTTTTAATTTTGGAAATTATTATAAATATAATATTAATACTGTAGTATTAAATGTAACATTTCTTCGTTTTCTGGGGTAAGGATGTCTTTAAACTCTGCTTAGTGAGTAATTATAATATGCTCAAACTATCATGCAGCCTATTATAGAAAAGTTTCTATCTCAGAATCTTCCATAAGCCACATAAATAAAAACTGAAAATGATGATACATACAATTTTTCTTTTTTAGTAGGGTTGGAATAATAGTTTATTAAATGAGTATTGGAGGGTTTATTTCTAAGTGACTCTGAGTCACACCACTTTGTAAGTTACTACTTTTTCATTATTTCTTAATTTCCACCTTGCAAAGTCAAGTTAATACTATCTTCTGCAAGGCCACATATTTCCCATGTAAATGTTTCCCTCCTTGAGAAAGTGTATGTGTAGTGTGGTGTGTGTGTGTGTGTGTGTGTGTGTGTGTGTGTGTGTGTGTGTGTGTAAATGCTCTTGTGTGTTGGGTTTTTTTTTTGTTTAATAATCTTTTTACATCTTTATTTCCCTCTCAATGCAGAAGATACTTATTGGAATGAAGCCCTCTTAACAGACATGAGACCCCCAAGGAGCCTGGAGAGGTTTGGCAAAAAATAAATCTCAAGCTTGCTGTTCAGTGGGGCTTTGCCAAGCCAACAACATTCTAATTGCATCTTTCCACTGGTTTATACTACCCATCCCCCTTCTCACCCGCCTCTCCTTTCTTCCCAACAGTCTTTTGTGTGTACTGACAAAAATATGTTATTATAATGAATACTGTATGTTTACAATGAATTTCAGAGGATTTGGTAGCCAAAAAGATAAAGATATTTTATTAGTAGCTTTCCAATGGAGATAATATTTGTAGAATGGGCCTACGTGTTTGTATTTTCAAAGATAAATAAAATAAGTAATATCCAAACATGATAATCAACATGTCAGTTTCTAAGTACATTGGCATTTAGCATGAATGCTTGCTACTTATTTATTCTGTAAGGCTTAAAAGATAGGCATTACAACCCAGCTCCTGGGGAATAGTGTTTCAGCGTTATTTTTGTATGTACAATATCCTTTTCTTTCTGGCAGGTATTATACAACCCTAAGAGAAAAACAAAAAAAAATTACAAATGTATGCAGAGTTTCCATCAAACCTTCTGGCAGGAAATAGCTCTGTACCCCTTTCTGCTATTATTTATTCACTAAATTATTAGACTATATTTGAAGGTGAGGGGTTTTTTTCCTCAAATTTCTGGATTCTCCAGGGGCATTTTGTGTTAGTTCTTTGCTTCACGGGTGTTTTCTTTTTTCTTGAGAAGCCACATGATTTCTACCACCTCAAAGGTTTTCCTAATAAACTCTTTGTGTTTGTTAGAATTATCTGGGATATGGACTTGGAATTTTAAGTTACTGATTTTCCAGGCTTAGGACTCAAACTACTTTGTAAATAACTCCTGTTGAGAATGTAAGTTCTTATGAGGGTTTTGGGCTCTGAAACATTTTATAAAGATTACCCTTAGTAAATTCATTTACTATAAACCCCTTTATACTTGAGTTTGTAAATCTGAAAATTGAGGATGTTTCTGGTATAATGTGTGTGAGTCTCAAAGGAGTTGGCATGAGAGGGAACCCTAACACATGCAAGCTCTTACTACATCCTAGATCACTCTGTCATCAACTTTGTGTTCATAACTGCTACGGAGAAAGTTCAGGTGACTTTTACTGATGATAGCAAAGGCAGTGGTTAAGGTCACTGTATGCCCTTTCCCAGTTAATTTACCCGAAGATGCATGCTTGACATGATAGTCTAGTAAATCTTTACTGATTAATTGTGGGGATAAGTCTGGAGGCCCTGATTTGCAGCATCTATTTTCTTCTGTGGTGCAAATACAACTACCACAGTAAATTTCCTGTTATTAATGTGACATTTCTGACTGTCCAGCTAGAAAAAGGTACACATCACTACACAGTATTCCCATGACGCAAACAAAGTAGGTATAAAGGATCTCAAGAGCTTATGTAATAGTCAGATAAAATAAAATAATTCAGAAGTAATAAATTATATTTATACCTTTATGTCTACTATATCAGCGAACAAAACAAATATGTATGCAGTTGAACTTTTATCAATGATCATGCTAAACAAATGATTTTCTCACAAGCCATCAGTGGCATGCTTATCCAGAAAAGGGTTACCTGATCTGTTGTAGTTAGCAACGTGAAAGAGAATTGGGGCCAGGAAGTCATCTCAGGACAGGGAACACTGACACAAAGCAGTAGACACCTAAGAATTCTATACATGTGCAAACGTTCAAGTCCATGGGAATGTCAAGGTGCTGATTATATTGAAGGCTTGAATGTGAATACCTCGAGATCCCAGAGAAACCATCTCTTTTAAACTAACTAATTGAGAATAGACCCCACTGGCCAGCGTAGAAGCTGAGCTACCTGGCCTTATGACAAGACTCTTACAGAACAGCCTCACCACCTGCTCTAGAAAACCTGGCAGTAGAGTGTGTAGTCCATTGCTTTAACTAGATCTCACTCCGAGGAGAATATTCTCAGGCAGCGTCTCCTTAAGATGGTAATTTTATTTGCTATTGTCATGAGTTGATTAATTAATAAAAATATTTCTTGTTCTTTGTATCACCCAAAGTTGTTTTGTGTTTTTAACATTCTACTTGTTCTTATACATACAGATATCACAAAGAATGTATCTACTATATACCAATAAACATAACAAATGTAAACACATTTCTTTTCTTTAGTTTTTTTTTAATGTGGGGGATACATATACGAAGAATAGATCTCGTTTAGGTGTCTTACCAAGAAGCCTGGGCTTAGGCATATCCATGATCCCATTTGTTAGAGAAAGCAAAGCTGGTTCCAGTCACAGTCCTTTTGAGGCTTTTCTGAGTCACTTTGGATGGACTGTAACCCACCTGTCTCTCAATGATGATGTTGCTTAATCCCACAGGAAGATAATTTATCTTTTGCTGGGTATAAATTTCACCTCCCAGGGTTTCAAACTATATCCAGGCCAAGATAATTGATGACCTTATTACTGCTCTTTGAGCTCTGCTGGTGGCATGCTGAGACTTATTTGCTTGAGGCAGAAACCTAATGACCCACCCCTTCCATCCTGAACTCCAGTGGAGATTTCAATCTCTTTGTAAATCATAATGAGAAAAAAAAAAAAAAAACGTTACAAAGTGATTCTGGAGAAATGGATTATACATTTTCATATGCCCATTTGCTTGACCGGTAAACTATGTCAGAGAGCACTTGAATAGAGCTTTGAAGTTTACTTCTATAATTGGCTCCAACTATCTGTGGAATATTGACCTTTCCTCAGAGTTAACATATTCTAATATTCTTTTTAATTTTGATTGCTTATTGACCCTAATTGTACATTTTTGGTTCATTTCAAAGTCAAGTAAAAATGTTTTTACAATGTGATTCTTAAAATGACTTTGAGACATAAACACACTGTATTTCCACTCTATACATTTCAAAGTACACAGAGCTCTTCTAATGTAAGTCTAATGAATTAATCCATACCAAAATCTGATATTTTATAGAGATAAGCTCCAGAAAATGTTACAATAATTGACTGATTCACTCTACCGTGTTTCCCTGATTAAAGTCTCTTTTAGAGTGCCCTCCTATGCTGTCTTCAAGTCTCTGAGTCCTTTCTATCCATGGGACCTGCATGCAGACCTCTGTCTCTTCTGGCTGGAGCATGCTTGCACTGACTGCTTTCCACACTGATGTCATCACCATGGCCCTACCCCATCATTCTACATGCTTGCTCCTGGTATTTTCCTTCTGAATAATCATCATCTTTGGTGATTGGTTTTTCTGTTGCATGTGCTGGTTCAGCTACTGTTGTCTCACCATAACAACTCTAAGCCTCACATCTCAGAGACCGCTGGCAGGTCTACTCCAATTTCTCTATCAAAAACCCGACTCGTACAATAAATAGTTGCTACTGCCAGCATGGTGAATCATACCTATAAACCTTGCACTTGGGAGGCCAAGGGGAGTGAATTGCCACAAGCTCAAGGATAGCCTGGCATATATAGTTAGTTCCTAGCCAGTGTGGACTACAGAGGAAGTTCCTATTTTGAAATATAATACAGAATTTTGTACTGTGCAATATGATGACAAACCTTTACAAAACTCTTGGTATTCTTGTAAACCACTATGAGATTAATTTTAAGTGTTCTTTAAAAAAATATGTGGGTGGGCTAGTTACCTTTTCATTACTGTGATGTAATATTCTGGGTCATAGATTGAGGGTACAGTTCTCCTTAATCAGAAAGGCATGGCAATAAGAATGTAAATTGTTTGTTCACATCGCATTCACAGTCAGGAGGCAGATATATGTTAGTAGCTCCACTCACATTCTTATCTTTATTCAGTCCAGGAGAGTAGCCTATAGAATAGTGCCAGCCACATCACGGTGGGTCTTAACACCTCAGTTAATCCATCTGGAAATGCCTTCAGAGACATACATAGACATTTGTCTCCTTGCTGTTTAAAAAGTCAGTTGAGCTGACAATGAAGATTATCCACCACTAACAGTTAGCATGGATGTTATTCAGCTCAACTTAGACTTTTTACAAAATGTCTGTATTTCAAAATATGCTGCACATGGAAATATATTTATACTTGTGTGTAATTTGCATTCATTAAGGCAATTGCTGAAATAAGCAGTAAAAAGTGAAAAAATAGATAAACGTAATGTTTTGCAAAGTCACAAATAAGAACCAATTGGATCTACTTATACAGCAAAGCAGAAGAAATCTAATAGACAGTTTGAAGTTTTTTTTCAATTTTTTTTTCTAGCTCATATATAAAGATACAAAATGTGGCATTTAATACATATGTACACCATATAAAATTTAAACAGGTCAAAGATATCTATCTTTTCAAAACATTTTCTGTATTAAAAATGTAAATTACTTTCTTCTAGGTTTTTGAAGCATGAATTATACATACGCATTTATCCACTGATATAATATATTGTTTCTTGACTATGCTTGACCATGTTCTTGACTGTAATTGCTGACCAGTCCCTCCTGCTATGTCCTACTCTCCCCAGCTTTTTAGTTACTCTTCTACTTTCAACTTCTAGATCATGTCTATTTTACACATGAAGGATTGCTATGTCTGTGATAAATTAACAACATTTTCCTTGTAGTTACTATTTCTTTATCTTAGTTCATTTAGATTTTGCTTGAAGTTTTACTATTTTTATAAATATAGCCTCTTCAACTTTCTTTTGACTAATGGTTGTGTGATATATCTTTCTAAATTTTTACTTTGATAAGCCTTCCCATTATATTTAGCCATATTTATTTTTAAAATCAGGACTTTATCACAATACTTTTATCCAACCAGAAATATTGTATCTATGTTTTTATTGTAACTCAAAACACTATATTTCCCCTTTGAATTAATTATTTGATATACAATTTTATGTAATATTGTGGTGGCTTTTATTTCTTGCAATTGTTGATCTGACTGTGCTTAGTTCTATCATTTTCTTATTTTTTAAACTTTCTTTTTATTTATTTTTTGTGTCTTTCACATCCTGTATCTCAATCCTGTTCATTTCTATTTCCTTCACATCTACCCTCTGCCCTTGCAACTCCCCCCAAAAAATAAAATAAAATTGAACAGAAAAAAGAAAAGAAAAAAGAAAAAAAAGAAAGCTGTAGTGTGTGGTAATATATTGTGTACCCTAATAAACTTGCCTGAAGATCAGCAAAGCAGAACAGCCAGCCACTAGTGCTTACCTCTATAACATTTCTAGCCTAAAGAGAGTGAGTTCCAGTTTCCTCACACCTTATATGCCATTTTCTGCACTGCCATACTACTTCATGGGATTAAAGGCATGTCTTGCTTCCCAAGCAAAGGCATGAGATCTCAAGTGCTGGGATTAAAGGTGTGTGCCACCACTGCCTGGCTCTGTTTCTCTCCTATACTGGGTCAATCTCATGTAGCCCAGTGTGGCCCTGAACTCACAGAGATCCAGACAGATCTCTGCCTCCTGAGTGATAGAATTGAAGGTGTGTGCTACTATTGCCTGACCTCTTTGTCTAACCTAGTGGCTGGCTCTGTCCTCTGATCCTCAAGCAAGTTTATTAAAGTACACAATATATCACCACATTTCCCCTTTTTGTCTAAAATAATAAGTATATAAGGTATGAAGAAACAGGAACTCACTCTCTTTAGGTTGAGAATTTCGTAGAGGTAAGAAATAGTGACTGACTGTTCTGCTTCTTGGATCTTCAGGCAAATTTATTAGGGTATACAATGTATCACCACAGTAATGTGACACAATGAGTCACAAAGTAAATCTGCCCCTTGTTCATTGCTTCAAGGGTTAACTAGCCAGGGAAATGCTGGAGAGCTCACACTGGTGGTGAGGATGGGAGAGAGCTGGCAGGCTAACCAACCCTACCAAGACCCAGATCCAAAGTTATGAGTAGGGCTACCTCAATATCCACTTCATCCATGATTTGCAGAAGCAGGTAAAGGGCCCGGTTCTGCAGACCCAAAGCTGCCCAGAATCGATAGTGTAATAGAAACCAAAGGTCTTGAACCAGACCAAAGATTCTTTGCAATTAACACTTACAAGTAAAGATATATGAGCAAAAGTGTCTACTGCATGACTCATTTTCTTATGTTTCTACTTGTAAAAAGTTTTCTTTCTATGGAAAATTCTATGGTTACATTAATAACTTGTAGTTATACATTTCCATTAGGAATTTATATTTGAATCTTTTGATTACAGTTTAATTTTCCCACTTTACACTGAATGTAAGAACTTCCAACAATAGACCTCTATTCATTGTGCAATTTCTCAAAGAATTTATTACCCCATATTACAACAAATAGTATTCATTTATCATTATTATTTTTAGTTGTTTTTTTTTTTTAATTTTCTTCCACATTGAGCTAATAGAGTAGTTTTTGTTTTTGATTTGTCTTGAGATAGTCTTTGGTTCCTTTTTTTTCTATAGTTCCAAAGTTTGATCTCATATCATGTTCATCTTACCTGTCTAATTTAATTAATTTAATTAGTATTTCTAATACTTTTGTAAGCAGGTGATAATATCCAAGTTTTTATTTTGTGACAAAAAATAATTAACTTTATTCACTTTTGGGACACAGTTTGGAAAGCATATGATCTGATTTTTTTTTTTTTGGTTGTTTTCTATTTCTACTCTTCCTCCTTAAGGCAAACTGTCTCATTCTATATTAAGTCTGTGCATGGCACTTTTAAGATTTTTCTTTTTATCATTTGTATATCTGCAGTTGGCTTTTGACTCACTGGCTCAAAACTCTTTATAATTCCAATTCCAGGGGATATGTTGCCTTCTTCTGGCCTTTAGGGAACATACATACATGCCCAGGGTTACATGGCATGGCCTGGAAACTGAAACTGAAGCAGGAAATTGGTGGAAGATTGTAGGCCATATCTGCTTCTTTTTTGTTTCTGTGGAATTTCTCTTATATGCAGCCTGCAGTCAGATATTTGAAAATAGCTCCTCTCTTTGTTACTTTTCTGTTGCCATGACCAGATACCATGACCAAACAACTCATGGAAGAAAGCATTTATTCTGTGCTTACAGTTTTAGAAGGTGAGTCTATGACCATCATGGCAGGAGCATCGCAGGATGCAGTCTGGCATGGTGCTGGAGCAGTAGCTATAAGCTTACATCCTTATCTGCAAGTAGGAGGCAGAGACAATTAACCAGGTATGTTGTGGTCTTTTGAAACCCTAAAGCCCACTCCAAGTGCCATACATCCTTACAAGAACATACATCCTAATCCTTCTCAGACAGTTCCACCAACTACTGACCAAGATTCATATATATGAATCTTGCTTATGAGAGCTTTCTTATTCAAACTGCTATTAGTACTTTACTGGTTATCTCAGAATTGTTTTCAGGGTGATAGTCTTGATTAGTACTTTCACTTTCATTGTTTAATTTTGATTGGCCAGATTGTTTCACACTTGATATGATGCTAATTAGAAATGGGTTATTATTCCAGTTTTAATTTATATATCTTTTTAACTTAAAATACTCCAGTAACATAAATGTGGCAAGCCACAAGGAAATGATATAGGGAGTCCATATATAATAAGGCATACTTTGACCGACCAATAGTCCATCAAATGGGAAGCCATTTATTATGAAATATTTGGTGTTATACAGCTTTAATATTCAGCTGTGCCTTTCTATAAATTTCTTGTGGGCCCATATACAACCAGACTATTTGACAAACAGTTCAGCTTCTCAGACCTGCTGAACCTCTAGGTAACAAGCAGGCTGCAGATGCATAGCTTTGCTTCTTGTGCAAATGAAGCTCAGACCATCCCTAGTCTTCAGGCCTAGTGGCTTTCCAGAACAATTGACTGAGCATAAAGGAGGTTTTTGCATAACCAGGTGCAGTAAGGACTGGGGTAGAATTCCAGAGGCAGAAACAGAACCGAGTGGCCAGAGAAAAGAGAGGAAGACAGAGATTCTGTAAATGGTAAGGCAGAATGGCTCAGGCTAAGTGAGGAGCAAGGAAAATTTCTTTTAGATTGTAGGTGAATCAGATCAGGAAAGGAGAAGAGGAGGAAAAGATGGAGGATGAAGGAAAAGGGGATGAAGATGAGATCAAAAGCATAAGGGCTTAGTTATTACTAGGGCTATGAGGGGACAGAAAAAGTAGGAACAAAGAGGAACTGAGACTCAGAGCAGAACTGAAGCTGTATAGATAGAATTTTGTCATAGAGGAATAAAGTAAATGGACAAAAGGACATAATGTATATAGATTCCTTTCCCTCAGATACCCCATGCCAGATGTAGTGTCTTCCCCAGGACTCTTGGAGGAATTTTCTCAGGGCTGGAACTTGGGAAAATTCTGTCACATACACATATTTTTTAATTAAGGTTTTTATTTTTTGAGGAAATTCATATATGAATATTGCATTTACATACCCATTTACATTTCAACCTCTCTCTTTCCTCCTTCTAAGTCTTCACCTGAACCCATACAACTTCTCAATTTAATGATGTCTTCTGTCTGTCTATCTATCTAGGTATTCTGCTAGTCCATTTAGTGTTGCTTGTTGTGGAATATTACTTTAACTATGTCAATATTTGTTATATTTTCTTATGTTGTAGAATATTACTTTAACTGTGTAAAGGTGCATTACATGTTTATGCTTCATTTGTTTAATTATATAAAGATGTGTTGTTACTCTTTTACTTTGCCTGCCTAAGGCACCTGATTTGTCTAATAAAGAGATGAATGGTCAATAGCTAGGCAGTAGAGGGATAGGCAGACATGGCAGATGGAGAGAATAAGTAGGAAGAATCATCTAGGCTTGAGAGAGAAAGAAGAGAAGAGAGAATGAAGGAGATAGAGAGGGAGATGCCCAGAGTCAGCCTGGCAGCCACCAGCCAGTGAGACATAGAATAGGACAGTAGGACATACAGAAGGAAAGAAATGTAAAAAGCCATGTGGCAAAACATAGATGAAGAGAAACAGGCCAAGTTTTAAGAGCTAGCAAGAAACAAGCATAAGGATGAACATTCATAACTAATAATAAGTCTCCATGTCATGATTTGGGAGCTGGTTGGTAGCCCAAAAGAAAGTCTGGGTGCCCAACGTGTGGCCCAAATTTCCACATAGGGCCTGAGATAGCTGGAAATAAAACTGATACAGCTCCTTTAAGAGCCTCTGCAGCACTACAGCAAGCATTTGAGCAGCCAGTATGCTAAGTTGAGACAGCATGCTAAGTAAAAATGCCTTCCTAGAGCTGGGTAGTTGAATACAGCTCAAAGTTACAAGGTTAGATGCAGTTCCCACTTGAATGCAGCTTTTAACCAGGCTCACAGGGCATAAAGCTCGACTTTCATAGACCTGAACATGATAGAGCCAGTTAAAAGTGCAAAGCCACTTAGCAGTTTAAAGTTTGGCTCACAACGTCAGAAAAGGCTAGAGACATACAGTAAAGATGAGTCCAGATGGAAAAATCTCTAAACAAGTTGCAGTATGTTTAAAAATGTGCATAGGCTTCAGAAAGAAAATAAAATGGGTATAAACTGTCATAGGAAAAAATAAATAATTTAAAAATAGTAAAGTCTTTAAAGAGAAAGTAAAGTTATATAAAGGAAAAAAGCCATGTAAAGATGGGAAATTCATAGGGAGTCTGGATTCTATATGGTGGTATGTTGACTTTGAAATTTTTGAATGCTGATGAGTGAATGACAGCAGATGGGAGATATTGGATTGTAAAAGGAACAGCTGAATTAAATCAACTTAGATACTTTATGGATGTCTTATATTTAAAATGGAAGTCAGAAAATATATTGCACTGGGGAAGAGATTATGTTTTTGTTTCCACAGGAAATGAAAGGTTGCGGATTTATTCAAGGTTAATAAAAATTAGGTTTGATAAGGGAAAACCTCCTGAAAATCTTGGGTACAGACATAAAGAAATAAACCAAGAACAACTACTAGACAGGAGATGTATATGCTGATCCTTCTGCATAGGAACAGTTCTGAGACTAGAAAACAAATGTTACAGCTAGTTTTCCCAGGACTGGTCCATTATCTCAATTTTCTCAGGGTCCTGTAATGATGTTGTCACCCTCAGACAACAGGAAACAGTCTAGAGAACACATGCACATGTTCCCAAGAGGTGGAGTGGGTGGGGTTTTTTTTTTTTTTGGTCATTTGGTAGGTTATGGGTATTTGTCATCATTTAGAGAGGATTTAGGAATATAGAATAAAGAGACAACTACTAATCTCAAATATTTTAAATTGGTATGGATTATGGTATATTCATATGAATTTAAAGTTACATTTGTTATACTATATGTATGTTTTTACACCTCTTTGGATCATTGTGCTTATGCAGCTCATTTAAAATGTAATGTTTAATTAAGAAATGTAGGTTAGTAGTTAGGTCATCTATAATAATTAAACTTTTAATTATATTTGGTATGTTTTCAAGGTTAAACAGATACATTTTTGATAGATAGATACTCTTCAAATGCTTAAGATACTTACAGAATATGGCATTAAAGATGTTTAATAACCTAAGGCTTTACATGAGAGTAAAACATGTCTGCTCCAGGCAGAATCAATCTATTTCATAAAAGGATGATGGGCATTGAAGAATATATATATGGAGTTTGCTTTCATTGTGGCAAAGTTAACCGTTTGGGCAAGAAACTGTCCTTGTCTCAATTGCTGACAGTATACTATCCAAACTGGACAAGCAGGACACAAAGGCAAAAGACTGCTGAACTTTGCCAAGACAAGGCCAGACAGTCTTTCAAAATCCCTGCTTCATAGAAAAGTCAGCAAGATATTCTAGGCCTGTAGGCCAAAGCTGAATGTGCCAAAGTTGCAGAGGAACCTTGCGTGACTGTCCAGGAAGCCAGAGGTTTCTATTGTTCCTATAGTTTTGGAAGTTGATGGCTCTGCACTTCCTATTTTCTTGAGTATTATTATATCCCTCTGGGGTCTTTAATAGAGTTTAAGACTGCATAATTATAGTTACAGATTTCCTTAGTTATGACAGAAGGTAAATTAGGTATAAAACTTTGAACTCATCAAGATAGGGTAGGTAATAAAGTACTTTCTCCAAATTTGCCAACTACAAATGTACTGGATATTGAAAATATAACTCTTAGTTGATAATTGATCTTATTGCATATAGTTTTAATTTGTTAAAGTTAAAACCTTGTCTTTTTACTTAGACAAAAAGGGGAGTTGCTCATATGTATATGTGTTTAGGAATAACCACTTGGGATGAGATAGCCTATAAAGGATGTCATCACTGTAGAACACTTATTCTCCCTTTCTCAGCAGTTATTAATTGACTATAGCATTTCTTCAAGGATTTGGGTCTTATGAGATTTCCTTCATTGCTGTTGTCATGCAGGTCTTTTTTAAACAAACAAAAAAAAAAAACAAAAAAAAATTGAGATTTCATGGGTTTCACTTCTCTGTCATATACCGAAAACATTTTCAGCATAAGTTCTAGTTCTCTGGCTCTTATAATCATTCCCCATTCTCTTATTCAAAGGTTCCTGAGCTATGGTGTGTAGGAGTTGTGTTCTAGGTATACCAATTGGGCTTTGGAGCCACATAATGCCTTATTTTCTGCATTTTGATCAGCTGTAGATTTCTATAATAGTCTTTTTCTGCTCTAGAAGTTTCCCTAATGAAGATGAACATTACACTTATCTATGGGTATAAGGATAAATATTTAGAAGTAATAAATTATATTGGTTTAGGTAATTTTTAATAGTAGGTTCTCCTCTAGGGTTCAGAACCTCACCATCCATAGTCATTGCTTGTCTGAAAATACCAGGAATGAGTTTCCTCTTGTTGAGTGGGCCTTAAGACTGTTATTGGTCATTTCATCCCCAAAGTGCAAGTACTGCTACTTCACAATTGGAAATAAATTTTGTTTATTTGCTTGCTTACTTTTAAGACTACATTTTAACACATCTCTTTTCCATTTACTTTGTCCAAACCCTCCCATTTAACACACCCCTCTTTGTCTTTCAAATTCATGGCTTCTTTTATTTGTCAATAGTTATTGCAGGCATATATGGATTTCTATAAACATATATTTTTAAATACAATCTGTTTAGTCTATATAATGTTACTTACATATATGTTTCTAAGATGAACCATTTGGCACTGAATGACCAATTGGTGTGCTCTTCCCTGGAGATGGCTACCTCTCTCACTCTCAGCTTTACATAGTTGTCTGTGGTTTATCGTGTAGATCTGAGGCCTCAAGGACTTTTCCCAATGCAATTGGTATATTCTTTGGTGTCCTCTTTGTTCAGCTCATGTTTGAGATGTCATGTTGACTATACTTTACAGGTGACAGTATTAGGAGACACAATCTTATACAAACTCCTAGAATTCTGGCTGTTATAATCTTTCTACTCCTTCTTTTAAAATCTTCCCTGAGCCTCATGTGTGTGAACATTTGTACATGTATCCATTGTGATTTGGCTCCACAATTCTGCATATTGTGTGAGGCCAGCTGCCACATTTTTCCAATTTTTCCCAGGGTGTTCTTGAGGAAAGAGGGATAAGAAATATTAGGTAGAAAGAGAGTGTGAAGAAGAGACAGACAGAAACACAGGATAGCTTTGGGAGGGCCTGGATCACTATCCACCAGCCCCTTCTGTATCTTCTAAAGGATTTTTTATAGGAATGCCAAGAGGCAGAGCAAAAGACCTCTCCTCCTAGCAAAGCCAAATGCAGACATTTCCAATCACCTGGTAACCATGTGTGTGGTCAAGCCATCCTCTAATGTAGCCCAGCTTGGTAAAGCAAGCTCAGATCTTACTAGAAAACCTCTGGGGACCTCCACAACTCCCCCCTCTTGATATAATAAAGGACCCCCCAGACCCCTCAGATAGTCTGTGCCTGTCTTAGGTCATCCTTCTTTACTAATTTCCTTACCCATTATGGAGATACACTACCCATTAAGCATACTTTGGCTTAGGTTGGAAGCTAGCAAGAAGAAAATTGTCTGTCTTTGGCTACCAGCATCTGGCAAGAGGGGGTACATAGCCTAACTCAGCTCTCATTTAGGTCCCTACTAAGAACTTGCAAATAGTTGGAATATCCACAGCAACATCTAGGCTGATAAAGATAGAATATCCTTTTTGATTGGGTCTAAGATGTCTGTAACGGCCTTAGCTGTGCCAAGCCCTTTTCTAAATCAAAACTCCCTCCTAATAGATGTTCCCCACAAAGGCAAGATGTTCTACATGGTTATATTCATTAAGAAATTGAGTATAGGGGCTGGAGAGATGGCTCAGAGGTTAAGAGCACTGACTGCTCGTCCAGAGGTCCTGAGTTCAATTCCCAGCAACCACATGGTGGCTTATAACCATCTGTAATGAGATCTGGTGCCCTCTTCTGGCCTGCAGACATACATGCAGGCAGAACACTGTATACATAAATAAATAAATCTTTAAAAAAATTTAAAAAAATGTTAAAAAAAGAAATTGAGTATAATAAAATCAGAATTAAACTTTATTAATTTAAAAATTAGAGCCATTAACTTTTTCATTGTCAATACACAAGGAACCTAGGAGGCTTACTATTAGTGTCAATAAAATTTTCAAGAGACTATTTTGATTCCCAGGAGGAAGCACTCATTTTAAAACACTTCAAAGTATCCACTCAAGTAAACAAAAACCTATGCTAATTATAAAGATACTTTTAGCTGTTTAAGTAGCTCATATATACATGTGTTCATACCACAGCAGTAGAATTTTGGTACAAACTAAATTGTGGGAGGTCTACCCATTTCTGAACAAAAACAGAGGAGGAGTGGAAACTTCTAGGAAGAAGATAGAAAAACTTCCCTAATTATGACACCTTGGCTTAAGTTTTCCAGGGGTCACTGAGATCATAAAATTCTATTTGGGGCTATCATAAAAAAAATGTTCAAATATATCTGAAGGTAAAAGAAGACAAAAGCTTCAGGACACTTCTAATGTGATTTATTTAGTTTATAAATCATATTCCTTTAAAAAACAGTTACCTAATTTGTCCAGACTAGATAATTATTGATGGAATAATAAAAACAATTCTAGTGTGAATATATATATATATACATATATATATATTTACAAAGAGCATGAATACCACTATACATATTTACACTTTTATAAACCTATATTCAAAAGGAAACTCTATAGGACTATTTTACAAACTTTAGCAAACATCTAGAAAAAAAATCCAACAGAACTATTTATATTTTCTTCCAATAACACAGAGAGTTTGCAGATCATGTGTTACCACAGTTAAAATTATAGGTGAACTCAAAATTGCTTTATTTCTAAAGTTCAGAGTTCATAGTTAGCTTTGATATCATCCTGAAAGTGATGTGGTTCCAGGTTCTGTTTCATTCCAATAGTGACAAAGCCTTTGTCCCAAACTCCTCAGCAGTCAGAGGTCCCCTTATTCTCCTACTTTCCCCAGACTGCAGGATGGAACCATAATATCAGGAACATTGGTTCTGCTGCTTTTACTCCAGGTCTTCTGGAAAAGCATTATTGGAGCTGACATTCTTGTGTTCCACACACCTCACCAAACTCAGGTAGTCAGCAAGTTTCATTTGGTGACTGAGGGTAAAATTTCCCCCTTCTTAATTTTTTCAAGTTGCATCTTAAGATGGCCATGAGCTCTTTTAACAATGCCAATGTTTCTCTCTTGTATTTCAAGCACAACCCATGTTTTTTATTTGCCCATAATTTTTTTCCATACCCAAAGCAATTTCCCAGTGCTTAGACTGTTTTCCCTTGCTTTCTACAGGGTCTTAAAAATGGCTTGTTGACAAATTGCATTAGCATTTTAATCGCCTCCTGACAGGCAAGCTTTTACCTGTTTCTCATTTTCAGGAGGTAAGCTAAGCTTTCTAACAGTGCTTGGGGAAAAATGGCATTTTGAGCAGAAAAGTGGACTTTGCGGCAGTGCAGTGCTGGCAGTACTTTGCTTGGGCATTTTGCTGCTTTATCTGAGCTTCCCTCCAGGTGTGCTTATACTGCCATGCTGTTAAAGACTACATTTCCCATGTTGCCTTTCCGGTTCTGGGAGAAAACTCAGCTGGGGCCAACTGTGGCTGCTGCACTCTCAGGTCCTTTCACATGGTTTGTATTCATACTTTTGCTCTTTTGCTACGGGAGTTTTTCATACAGGTGTACCTCCTCAATCAGACTCTTCACCTGGCACTGTCCCCAGAGTGGGTTGCACCAGTCTGTCCATGTGCTTTTGGACTGGTGCTTGGAGCCAGAAGCAAAAACTCTTCTAAGCTTTGATCCTCCACCTCACTGAATCAGTGAAAGGGTGTTGAAATAAGAGCTTTTTCAGAGAGACGCTCCCTCCCTCCCCCTCCCCCCAATAGATCCTCTTTGTCCTAGCTTGTGTCCTCCGCAAGATGCAGAGTCCCTGATGCCTTGGCGAGGCTCAGCCCTCTGCTAACTGTTTTCTGTTCTGGGGGTCTGGGCTTTCGTCCCCAGTTCTGTCTCATTTGTAATACTGGCTTGAAGGGGAGGCAGGACTATCAATGAGAGTTTAGCATATTCTGAGAGGTTTTTTTTTGTACTAGGGCAGTTATGGGCAATCTTTCCATTTTAATAGACATTCCTTCCAGAGGAGTCTAATTTTGCCCTTACAGAAAGGAAAGAGATCTGAGAAGGAAAGACCTGAAAAGCTTCCATTTTTTTTTTTTTTTGAGAGATTACTAATTTTTTCCCAATACTTCTGTTCTCTAAACTCGGCACCATGGTCAAAGAGGAAACTGACTCTGATTGTATGGTGCTGTAAGAGTGTCTGCTGGTGGAGTGGAGGGTTTTATTTCATCTGTATCTACCTCAGGGAAAATTCCTTTCCCTATTGCTCAGGCCTCAGATCCAAGCTTTCCACAGGCCAAAAGCTTCCACAGGAATCTTTTTCTGGCCCGTTTTCCTCATAGTATTTTTTTCATTTTGACTCAGATTCTTCCCCAGGAGTCTGTGTTCAGAGTCCTAAGAACACAGCTCCTCTGTCTTGTTGCTTTTTTAAGTTTTTTTTTTACTATACTATAGTCCTATATTCTACCTTACCCTAAGTTTTTTCCTACACTCTAATTTTCCTACACTATATTCCTATACTTAACCTTATATTTTTTTTTCTAATTTTAGTAGATGGAAATTAAGAGAGAAAGAAAGAAAGAAACCTAGACAAAGAGAGGTATTCACTGCAGCCTAACTTCTTGCTTTGGCATTTCTTTCAGGTGCCTTGCTTCATCTATCATAGTCTTTACTTTTAATTCATTACTGGGCATGCTCCCTGCTCCATCATGCCCCCAACTCTCCTTTTGCCAAGTTCCTAGTTAAATTACTGTTCTGTGGGGGTCCCTGAACTTGGGCCCCACGTTGGGTACCATCTGGGAGAGGCCAGCTCCTACATTTTCCCATTTTTCCCAGGGTACATTTGAGGAGAGAGGGATAAGAAATGTTAAGTAGAAAGAGGGTGTGGAGAAGAGACAGACAGAAATCCAGGATAGCTTTGGGAGGGCCTGAATCAATGTCCACTGGCCCCTTCTCTCTCTTCAAAAGTGCTTTTTATAGGAATGCCAAGGGCAAGAGCAAAAGATCTCTTCCTAGCACAGCCAAGTGCAGACCCTTCCAATTACCTGGTAACCATGCATGTGGTCAAGCCATCCTCCAATGGAGCCCTGCTGGGTAAAGCAAGCTCAGATCTCACTAGGAAAATTCTGTGGGCTTCCACAAAATTGACAGGCTGTGGTTTTCTGTAGTGGTCTCTATCTTTTTTAAAGAGACATTTCCTAGATGGAAGGGTGAACACTACACTTATTTCTAGGCAAAAGGAAAATATTTATATAGTTAGAAATTGTAGCTGGGCGGTGGTGGCACACACCTTAAATCCCAGTACTCAGGAGGTAGAGGCAGGCCAATCTCTGTGAGTTCAAGGCCAGCCTGGTCTCCAAAGTGAGTTCCAGGAAAGGCGCAAAGCTTCACAGAGAAACCCTGTCTCGAAAAACAAAAACAAAAACAAAAACAAAAACAAAAACAAAAAAAAAGAAATTATACTGGTACTAAATTCAGGGTTCTATATTTTTCACCAGTATCTATGGTTTCCCTAATCCTAAGCTGGGTATCTGGTAACTACCAGACATAGTATACTTCTTGTTAGCCAGACCTGTGCTCGCTAGTTTTGTCAACTTGATACAAGCTAGAGTATCTTAAAGGAGGAAACCTCAATTGAGAAAATGCCTGTATATGATCCAGCTGTTGGGCATTTTCTTAATTAATGATTGATGTGGAAGAGCCCGGCCTATTGTGGAGCGTGCCATCCTAGGGCTTGTGGTATTGCTTTTTCTAAGAAAACAAGCTGAGCAAGCCATTATGAACAAGATAATTAGCAGCACCTCTCCATGGCCTCTGCATCAGCTTCTGTCTCCAGGATTGTGCCCTATTTGAGTTCCTTTCCTGGCTTCCTTCAATGATAGATTATGATGTAGACATGTGAGCCAAATAAACTCTTTCCTCCCCAATCTGCTTTTGGTCATAACATTTCATCATAGCAATAGAAATCCTAATAATACAAGACTTTAAGTCCAATTTGAGAGACACTGGTTACTGCCAAGCTGTGTATGTCACTGCATCCACAGTGCATCCATCTTAGCATGCTGGTCATTTTACTCATTGGTATCATAGCTGGGAGTTCTATTGGTACCATGGAGGAAATATTGCCAGACTGGTCATTTTTGTGATTTGTAGGCTTTACTATTGTTCCCATCTGAAGGCTGTTTATGTGACACCTTCAGATACTATCAGAGTTAGTCCTCAGGTAGGAGACTTCCAGATTAGTTCCAGTTTGATTCCTTCATGTCCTAAGTTTGAAGTATGTGATGACTTCAACAATAATGTCTCACCTTTAAGTTCTGTCAGGGAACCAAGGGGAACACCAATAGTCTCTTCAGATTGGGGACAAGAGACTTAGAATCCCCTGTCCACCAGCTCTAAAGGAGGTTTCCCAAGACTGGTACTAGTATTTTTGTAGGATAGTCTGTTTATTTTGTGAGGATCATTGTCACATTAAATGGCAAAGTTCATTTATAGTGTGTGTGTGTGTGTGTGTGTCGTGTGTGTGTGTGTGTGTGTGTGTGTATGTGTGTGTGTACAATTAATAAATAGTTAAGTAAAAGGAAAATAATTTTCCTGTCATTTTCAATCTTACTTATTGTCCTTACCACCCCTCTCTCTCCCTATCCCTCTGTATTATTCTCCTTCCCCTCCTCACTTAATGTCCCGGACTTTATCCTATTTCCCCTTTCATACAACTTGTGCCCCATTGTTTCTCTCTCTAAAGATCTTTTTCACCCCCCTCCCCTGAAAAAAAATGGTCCCTTTTAACTTCCTGATTGCAGAAGTTATTCCAGGCTGTATATTCACAGCTAAGGATTTAGACCTAGCATCCACAAATAAGAGAGAACATATGACCTTTGTTTTCCTAGGTTTTGGTAATCTCATTCTAGATTTTTTATTTCATTCATTTAAATGAAAATTTCATTATTTCATTTTTCTTGACAGCTTAATAGAATTCCACTGACTATATGAACCACATTTTCAATATCAATTTATTACTTGAAGGACTTGAGGGGCATTTATGGTTCTTTTTTTCTAGCTACTATGAATAAAGCAGCAATGAACATTATTAATCACTCTCTGAGAAGTTATTTCTCCAGTCTTTGGGCATATGTCATGGGGTTGGATAGCTAGGTCACATGGTACATCTTCTTTTGGCTTTTTGAGAATTGTCTACACTGGTTTCTATAGTGGTTATACAAATTGCAATTGTAACAGCAATGAATAAAGTTTCCTTTTTCCCCATATTCTCACCAGTATTTTTTTTTTCCAGTTGCTTTCTTGATCTTGGTCATTCTTATTGAAGTAATATGAAATCCCAAAGGAAATTTACATTTTCCTAATTCCTAAGGTTGTTGAACATTTTTAGAAATTTCTTACCCATTTTCATTTCTCCTTTGGAGTACTCTGCTCATATTTGTAGTGCAATTTTTAATTAAATTATTTGTTTTCTTGGTTCTTTGATTTTTAAAAATTTTTTCTTATAGTCGAGATATTAGTCCTCTATCAGATGTTCAGCTGGCAAAGATTCTCTCCTACTCTATGGACTTTCTCTTCACTCAGATGATTGTTTCCTTTACTGTACAGAAACTTTCTATTTTCATGAGATTCATTTGTTAATTGTTGGCCTGATTCCTGAGTGATTGGTTTCCTGCTCAGAAAGTCAATTCCTGTATCTGTGTCATGTTTGGTGCTACCTGTGGTTTCTTCTATCTGTTCTAGCATTTCAAGTTTTTATATTGAAGTCTTTTATCCACTTGTAATAGATATTTGTTCATAGTAATAGATGTGGGACCAATTTCACTCTTCTACATGTGACTATGCAATTTTCCAAGAACCATTTGTTAAAGAGACTCTTCTCATCAGTGTGCATTTTTGCCAAATAGCAGATTGCTGTCATTTGACCAGTCATATTTGGGCTTTCTGTTTTGTTTCATTGATCTACAAGTCTTTTTTGTTCAATACCATGCATTTTTTATTACTGTAACTCTGTAGTTTATATTGAAATCTGATATGATAATTCCTCCACAATATTGTCATTTTAAAATTATTGAATTCTTTTTTATTTATTCCTCAGCATTCTATGGAATGTCTTCACATTTTTGTATTTTTTTCTAAGTCATAAGTAATTTTTCCATATGCAAAAGAGAAAGTCTCATGTAGCCCATGTTGTTGTCAATCTTGCTACTTAGTGGAATGTGGTCTTAACCTCCTGATCCTCCTACTTGTACCTAAGGGTGGTCATGTGCAGGCATGTGCTACTAGGTTGCGCTGGGCAATTTGCTTTTACAAATAATCTCTCCTGTCTCACATACTGTATTTAATATATTATTATTATTATTATTATTATTAT
>CABHPQ010138573.1:1677-22223 GCA_902168405.1 Peromyscus aztecus | reverse complement strand
GCGTCCCGCGCTAGTGCGGAGCCTGTCTGCCGCGAGCATAAAAATGTGGGTTCTGTCGGGCTCCAGCTCGGCCACGCCTGCCTCATAATAAGAGCCTGACTTAATGACCTGGATCCTGGACCACCTCGCTCTTGACTCTCTCCCTCGCACGGTAGCCATTAAGGATGTGTCTCTGAGCCACTCGCCTAACTTCTTTGTGTCTCGGTTTTGTCGTTCCCAAATGGGGAGGCATTGATTCTATCTCTCCCTCTTGTTCTGTTTTGAGGCTTAAACTAGGGGACCCAAGTACTCAGTTCGGTGCCCCGTATCCCCTAAATGCCCAGGCAAGCACTGTTAACTGTGTGTAGGGACCAAGAAGACAGCGTTTCCCATCTTAACGTTCTCATTCCCTTTTAGAATCGGGGATTTGCATACCAGATATATCACATCTTAATTCTGTGGTCTCAACCAAGATTTTAACCTCTTCTAGCTCATCTTCATCTGAACTACAGGGGTGTGAATAAGGCTTAGCTTGATGAGTTGGAGACGGGAGTTATACGATGCTGATAGAATAGATCGCACTAAGGTCCTGACTCGCTCCTGGCACAGAACAGATGTTCAGTTAATGTTGGTAGCTCACGTGTTAAGCCAGTTAATGCAATCAGCCTACAGGAACATCTGCCTGGAGCTTTTTCAAGCCTAAATTGCTTCCTGTCAATATTCAGATATTAGGCTTTACAGAGCCAAGTGCGGCTAAACCTACTTCTCTGCTGATTTATTCTGAGTCTGGAAGACTTTTTTCTTCCTCGGTCTCATCTGTAAGACACAAAGGAACTTTCCCAGCTCCAGAATTTTGACTCCAAGGTTGGGAGTTACAGTCCCTCCGTCTTGAATATGGAATCCTGGCTAATAGACTTACTCTTTTGATTTGTGAAAATCTTTGCAAGCAGACAAGGCTTGTTTCTTTGCTTGATAAAACTACAAAAGATTCCCAAGAGCAAAGGACCAATTCTGTTTTCATCATACTGTGAATTATTTTTAGAGTCTTGAAAGAGCCGCTGTAAACCAAGCTAAGGTCAGTATTCCATAGACAAGTGTAGGGAATGAGGGCCTGTAATGACCAGTTTTGAGTTGTTACCTGGAATATGCAAGAAAGGGTGTTGTTTTTCGGGGGGTTGTTTTGTTTTTGTTTGTTTGTTTGTTTAATGGCAAGCTTGGTGTCTCACAATAGGCCTTTCATGAGCATACCTAGATACACCTGGGAACTCAGGTAGTCATTAAAAATGGGTGATGTGGGCTGTGGCAGCCCAATTACAGCTCTGCAGCTGCTGTCTAGGAAATCAGTGTCTCTGCAGTGTTCTCCAGAGCTTGGCGCAGTTCTGGCTGTCTAATTACAGATTCTCTACTTACAGCAAGGGGCTTTCAGAAATCGAGAGAGGTCCTGCCTGGCAGTATAGGCTGCAGGATGCAGAGGAGTTGCCGCCCAGCTATAAGACAGGCTTTAGCAGGAATTGGTCTAGTGTTGTGGCTAGAGCATCAGGGTATGGAACTTAACCTCTTAAATGAATTGTCACTGATAGTCGTGGTCAGTGTTAGACTGCTGTTAGATCTGTATTCAACTTTAATTTTGCCAGTTTAATTTTTTTTATGTGAGTGAGGGGTTTTTGCCTCCATGTACATAAGTGCGCCATGTGAGTGCAGTGCCCAGAGAGGTCAGGAAGGAGAGAACATTGAATCACCCTGGAACTGGAGTTAACAGATGTTTTGGTTTGTTTTGATTTTTTGAGACAGGGTTTCTCTGTGTTGTTTTGGTGCCTGTCCTGGATCTCGCTCTGTAGACCAGGCTGGCCTCGAACTCAGAGATCTGCCTGGCTCTGCCTCCTGAGTACTGGGATTAAAGACTTGTGCCACCACCACCCAGCCTACAGATGGTTTTGAGCTGCCTTGTGGCAGGGCTGTCTGAAAGCAACAAGTGCTCCTAACTGCTGAGTTATCTCTCCAGCCCCATTTGCTAGTTTAATTCTGAACACAGAATTTCTGCTGGTAGATTTTGGGCTTTTATCCTGTAAGTATTCTCTTCATATAATCAAGATGGAGTATTTTATTCTTTCCGCTGCCATTGGTGGTAGTTCATTTATGGGGCCAGTGGTAGCTTATGTTTTTCTACCAAGCAACATATTAGAACAGATTAGCAGACATTTTGTGTTGCTTATCCAATGCCACACACAATTCCAGCTGCTTTCTTTTTCTTTTTTTGTTTTGTTTTAATTTTTTGAGACAGGATTTCTCTTTGTAACAGCCGTGGCTGGCCTTGAACTCCCTCTGTAGACAAGGCTGGCCTTGAACTCACAGAGATCTGCCTGCATCTGCCTCCTGAGTGTAGAAATTAAAGGCGTGTGCCACCATGCCTGGTTCCAGCTGCTTTTCAAATGGTAACCAGTTTATTTCCATGGCAGCCTTATGGGAAAAAAAGAGAGACTGAGGCTCTGGCAAAGTATACCCCTGCCCAGAGAGCCACAGATCAAGGGGTGGTCAAGCTGAGATTGGAACCCAGAGCTTTAGGCTTCAGGATTCTTCTTTTGCACTTTGCTTGACAGAGTCTCCTTCCCTGTGGTAGAAAACCAGCAATAGCTGTTGTGCTGTACCTTCTTTCTAAGGATCAGATGAGCTTGTGACAGAGTTTTACAGTCAAAAGCTTTGTAGTGCCAGAAAAGGCATACATGTTTCCTGCTTCCTTGCTTGCACCTGAGAACACTGTTTGGACTTTGTGACAAGGTCTCACTTGTTCCCTGGCTGGCCTGCAACTCCATATGTAGACTGGGCTGGCCTAGAACTCAAGAGGTCTATATCTTGCCTGCCCCTGCAGTCTAGAGTGCTAGGACTAAAGGTGTGCACCACTACGCCCAGCCATATTTGCATTTTAAGAAAACAGGATTCAGTCAGACTCCATCTTCCTTTCCTCACCTCAGGTCTTGTTAGGAACCTACATCTGACAGTTGTACATCAGATGTAATAAGCTGCTGCTTTTGTTCTTTGGGAACATTGTAGGTTTGGGTGGTATTTGATGGGGGTAGGTGAGGTCCCTTTGCCCCAAAAAGGACAGCCTTCCAGGGTCAGTGCAAAGAAGGCAGCCTTCTCTCTCACCTTCCTGAACTTCTGATCTTTGTGCAGGTAGAAAGGGAGGCCACAAAGGCCGGGTGAGGCAGTATACAAGCCCTGAGGAGATCGATGCCCAGTTACAGGCTGAGAAGCAGAAGGCCAACGTGAGTACATGTCCGATCCAGTGGTCTAGCATGGTGCTTTGCTTCTGGTTCCTGGGGAGGACAGGAGAGGACTACTGTTCTCCAAGAAAAGTCACCACATTAGGGTGGGAAGGGCAGCAGGTGGCAGGTGTGAGCACTGGAGCAGCCAGTCACAGTCACAGAGGGGCCATCCTGTGATTGGACCAACGAGAAGGGACTTTGCCCACTTTGCAGCAGTTGCCTTGGTGGTCTCCACTCTTGGTCCTATATGCCTGCCTTGTAGAGGCTTTCCCTCCACCAGCCACTGTCCATCTACAGCTCTGATCTCCTGTACCTCCCCACTGGCTCCTGGAGCCACACAGGGAGGGCTGTCTGCCAGATTCTACACACATACTGCCTGCCTGCCTTCCCACACCCCCAGTGTCCTGTTCATTGGTAATAGCTTTGTCCAGCATCGCCTCTGCTGTGACTCTTACTGGTGCTGCCTGTCCTCCAGTCCATGCTGAACTAGTAGTTCCTCTGGGCCCAGGATACCCTGTCTAGTCCACTGTTGTTTGTATCCCCTGCAACACTGAATTTTCACACCTAGACACCCCCTCCCCCGGCCCTGAGAAAGGGAGGGGCCATATCTAGCTGGGGATCTGGGAGAGCTTTGTGGAGTTCCTGGTATTTACATGGGACCTTGAAGACTATATGGGTAGGTGTTAAGAGAGGATGGACTTAAGTTTTTTATTGAGGCTTTATTAATTTGGTTTTGGGGACAGGATCTCACTATGTAGACCAGGCTGGCTTTGCACTCTTGGCAATCCTCCTGCCTCCTGTGTGCTGAGATTACAGGCATAAGCCATAATGTCAGCTCTTCCCAGTGGTTTTTTTGCTTGTTTGTTTGTTTGTTTGTTTGTTTGTTTGTTTGTTTGTTTTAAACTCGAGACAGAAAAGTAGAGGCAGGTAGCCTGCCAAGGTGTGATCTTGGGCATTTGATGCTAAAGGGAGTTTGTGGGCAGACATGACCATGGGAGCACAAAACCAGGAAGGCATGACCAGGAAAGTCACTTTGGCAGCTGCGTGTAGCAGGTACAACCGAGCAGGCACAGTTTTCAGCTCCACACCTGA
This sequence comes from Peromyscus aztecus, assembly GCA_902168405.1. NCBI lineage: Eukaryota > Metazoa > Chordata > Mammalia > Rodentia > Cricetidae > Peromyscus > Peromyscus aztecus. The sequence goes on along the minus strand of CABHPQ010138573.1, from coordinate 17,889 downwards.
CTCTTTCTGACCTTGTGAGATCAGCTGCTCCCTGGGCTGACCAAGGTAGCTATGAAGGGGATCAGGGTCTTTTGTGGCCTTATCAGGGGCTTCACTGGGCTAGAGGACTGGCCTCTGGTCCCTCATGCTGAGTGACAGGTCACAGAGTTAGGACCCTTGTCATACTTGGCTCAAGCCTTTCAGGGGCTTAATGTGAAGGTCCACAGTCAGAGGGTGGTCATGGGTGTTACATTCTTGGGGGTCTGTTTTGCATTTTTGATTCTGCAGGTTGTCCATTTCTGAAACAGGAAGAAGATGAGCAAGAAGAAGGTGGAGATGGCGCTTCGGGTGACCCCAAAAAGGAGAAGAAGTCTCTAGACTCAGATGAGAGTGAAGATGAAGATGATGACTACCAGGTGAGTCTGGGGACTGCAGGCCAAACCCCTTCACTGGGCAGGTGAGGCAGGGTCTCACATAACCTAGGCCGGCTAGGAACCCCTGACAGTTCTATCGTCACCTCCCAAAGTGCTGGGTTTATGAGCGTGTACCACCGTGCCCAGTTTGTTTTGTTTTTTTTAACTGGAGGGGTGTGGATACATACCATGCGGGCAGATGAAGTCAGAGAACAGCTTTGTGGAGTTGGTTCTCTCCATCCACTTTGAGTTCTAGGGATCAAAGTCAAGATGTCAGGCTCGCCAGGCAAGTTCTTTACCTGCCTCTCTATCACTGGCCCTCTTTTTGTTTTTGTTTTGCTTTGAGTCGGGGTCTCATGTATCCTAACTTGGCTTTAAACTTGCTGTATGACTAGTCCTGACCTTGAGCTGGTCCTCCTGCCTCTGCTGCCTGTGTGTTAAAGTGACATCACATACCTGAAGGTTTTAAAGACACATTGATTATCAAAAGCTCTTGTTCTTAAAGACTCCTAGTCTAATGGGAACATACAGTGAAAATAAAATAAATGACAGTGCAAGTTCAGATTGTGAGAAAGCCTATGAGTCAGTCTGGTAGAGGATACTTGGAATGGCATTGTGCTAACAAGATGGCCTAAGTCAAGGATGGAGCCAGCCATGCCTAAAAAAGAGAATAACAGATGCTAGGCAGAGCAGTTGAGGCAAGCAGACTAGCAACTGCAAAGACCCTGGGATGAGAACAAGCTCTCCTTGTTTGAAGAGCAGAAATTGGGGGCTGTTGGGGCTGTGAGTTAGTGGGCAAGGGTGCCTCGATAGTTACAGAAGGGTGTTGGCTTCACTGCATCAGGGACTGGGCAGGGACAACTGTGGATGCCTTGTAAGCAGGAGAGAAATAACTAGGTTTGCTTCTTATTTCATGTTTTAAATTATATTTATTTGGTGGGGGGTGGGGAATATCACTGTACAAGCATGCCATGGTGCATGTGTGGTCAGACAAGTTGCAGAAATCATGGGTCCTGGTGATCAAACTCAAGTCATTAGGCTTTGTAGCAAGCACCTTTACCCCATCCAGCCTATTATCATCCCAAGGTTTACTTTTTTGTTTGTTTGTTTGAGACAGTTGAGACTCCTGGCTGGCCTGGAACTCCCAGAGATCTGCTTGCCTCTGCCTCCCAAATCCTGAAATTAAAGGTGTGTGCCGCCACCACCACCCAGCTTACAGCTTACTTTTGAAAGGTCACTGGTTTTGGCTTTTCTAGGGAACAGAGGCTAAGGTATTGTAGAATGCAGGAGAAAGCATCTCATGGCTTGCTCTTTAGTGATTGGCAGTAGCAGGGTTAGAAGAGTGTATGGAGTTCACCTATACTTTGGACATGCTGAAGGGAGGAGAGGTCAGGTTGTGTGAGAGCAGTTCTCAAGCCAAGCTATCATGGATGGTTGTTGGCATGTTATAGAAGGAGGGAAGTTGGATGTAGGCTATGGAACTCTGGAGTGCTCAGATAATCAGCATTTGGAAGCTCTTTCCTGGTCACTTCGAGGAGAAAAACTAGTTTTGACAAAGCTTGAGATTAAGCAAACCTACTGTAAAACTGTTTCATTTCTTCTTGGGTTTCACCAGATAGGATGACTTAGCTCCTGAAGCCTGTGATCCAAGAAGCACCTTCATCCTGGGGTCATATTTCCCAGTCAAAGCTGAGGTGGGCGGGAATTGCAACACCATGGCTCACCCTGCCCGAGGAGCCATGAGGTCATTATAGGGGAAATCAGTCTTAGGATTCTATGGGAAGCTGCTTCTGGAGAAAGATTGAAATGGGGCAGTTCTGCTCTCTCTTGATCATGGGCAAGTTACTGAAGCCTGAGCTGCCAGTCTTGCTGGGGCCTGACACAGTTTGGACTCTCATAGTATACACTCATTTTCCTTGCCCTTCCCAGACTGGTATGATACTCCAAAGTACTGTCCCCATCCTGATGGGCTCTTGGGAGGTGATGGGCTGGCCTCCTGAGGCACCCCAAGACCTAACCTCTAACATTCCTGCTCTATCCTAGCAAAAGCGAAAAGGTGTGGAAGGGCTCATTGACATTGAGAACCCCAACCGGGTGGCACAGACAACCAAAAAGGTCACACAACTGGATCTGGATGGGCCAAAGGAACTTTCAAGGAGAGAACGGTAATATCTGCTGGGTGAACCTGCAACCTAAGCACACAGACTAGGGCCCCAGAGCAGGCACTCTATCTTCTAGCCACACCTACAGCCTCATTGACTGAACAGGACTAGATGACCTCGTGACCTTTTAATAGACTGAAAGCTGCTAGGATTCCAGCCTAGCACCTTGTGCAAGTCCCAGGATGGCTAAAGAACGGGTCTCCAAACGCTACAGAGAAGGGGTTTGGGTGTCACTGGGGCTGTTTCTGTACCCCTCCATTAGTTTCCTTTTTGTGATTGACTCCCCCAAAAATTCAGCAGGCTGGACTGTCCTTCCCAGAATAGCAGGGCTCTAGGGTTCTGCCACTTCACTGAGAAGCCATGGATAAGTCACTGTCCTCTTTGGGCCTCAAGTCAAAGTGTCCCATCTCTGCCCAACAGAGATGCAGAAGTGATGATCATGAAAGCCAGCACCCTGCCAGTACTTGGTCTTCACTGAGGGGGTCCTTCAAAACCTTGAAGCAGCCTTGGTTAGTCCTGAATAACCAAGAGACATCTCAGTCTAGCATCCCTGTCAGGGTGAATCTGCTGGCCATTAGTGCTATCTCCACACCTCAATAGTAGGTGTCTTGTCTAGTCTCCTGAGTGTAATATTTCCTCATCAAGCCCTTGCTGGCTGAGTTTCTCATCCATCCTCTTGAAGCAGGCCCCATGCTTTGCTTCCTATTACTGCCCAGCGTTGTGGACTGGGAAGGGCCTCCAGAGAGCCCCTCTACTGCTCCTGCCAGGCAAGCCTCTTTCCTCCTTTGCCATTTGGGTCCTCCAAGGTTTCAGTGGAAATAGAGCCCTTGGTTCTCACATCCTAGACAGCCCTCCTAGTCAGAATCCCACAGGGAAGCTGACGGCCCTTCCTGTTCTCTATTTAGACGGGTGATTACTAGCCATACCCTTGTCCTATGGAATCCTGCTTTTATTCTCATACCCCACCTGAAGGGGCTCAGCTGGTTGGGAGGTACATGTGAACTACTGTAAGAAGGTACCCTGAAGTCAGATTGTGTCTCTTTCCCATCACTTGTGGCTTTCATTCCCTGCCCAGTACCTTCTTTGTTACGATCTTCTTCTCTGGCACACAGTGCACTTGGTTTTGAGTTCCACGTGAAGTTCTCAGGCAGCAACCTTGTCCCTGCAACCGGACACTGTCCCCTCTTGTGCCAAAGTTCTCACGGGGGTTTCTCTCCTGGGACCATTCCCTCTCCTTGTTTGTTTGAGGGGTGTCCACTAAAAGACACTTGGAACTAGCACCTCCCACTGAGCTGGAGTGTCCTTTCCCTTTGCACTTTGTGCATACTCCCATGTCTAGCCCAGCTAACAGTGGTGGGAAAGCTAGCCCTGTGACACCATTTTATCCAAACAGAGAAGAAATCGAGAAGCAAAAAGCAAAAGAGCGCTACATGAAGATGCATTTGGCTGGGAAGACAGAGCAGGCCAAGGCTGATCTTGCCCGGCTGGCAATCATCCGGAAACAACGGGAGGAGGCAGCAAGAAAGAAAGAAGAGGAGAGGAAAGGTAGGTCTGTTGGCCCAGGTACAGTTAGTTCTGGGCAGGACCCTGAAGCCCGTCTGTGAGGTGGGAGGGGCTAAGGAAGGACAGCTGCCTCATCACCCATGTCAGCCAGTAAAGCCTTGCCATCGCTGGGGAGATGCTCTTGCCCACCGTCCTGGAGTAGATGAGGGTTAGGATCAGTAGAGCACTATCTAATAGCCACCGACTCCAGCAACAGGAGGCCTTTGAGGTTCAGGTCTGTGGAAGGGGCTGCACCTGGAGTTCTACCATCCTTCCAGGGGCTTGAGATGGTAGAGCTGTATATAAAAGATGCTGGGCATCATATCTCCTCACCCTCCCTCTGGGCATCTAAAGGTGATCCAGGTTCTCACAGGCATGGGGATGTCTAGTGTAGAGCACTTCACTTGAGACCTTCCATGGGAAAAGGGGGCATGGGTGGCTGTGAGAGCCCTCAGCTCACTTTCCTATTTACTGAGATCTGAGGAAACAGACCTGGAACTGAGAACCCACTGGGGTATCCATCCCCTTCCTGAGCTTAGTTATCCGAACTCATTTGGCTTCCCATACTCTAAGCAAGAAAGGACTTGATGTGTGGCTAGGTATTGTTGCTGACTTGAGACATTAGACTTCAGAATACAGAGAGGTTGGAATTGCAGGGTTCTGCCAGGGGCGCCACAAGTTCCCAGTAGCCACCAAACTGTGTGTTGCTGGACCTGAATGGACAGGCAGCTTTTGATCCGGTGGTGACAGTCACTCAAGCAGAGTGGGAACATCTGGAGACCTGGGCCTTGTGGCCTCAGCAGAAGTCCTCCCCCTTGAGTGGCAGTCTTTATCCTTCTTGGCTCTCTTCCTGTCTATTAGCTGAGCCAGTTTGCACAAAATGTTTTCTAAGGCCTTGGTCCTGAAGTCCTGTGATTCAGAGGGATGTGGGAGGTGTTTTTGCTGTGTTCTAACCCCCACCCTTCCCTTCCAACCCCTCAGCAAAAGATGATGCAACTTTGTCAGGAAAACGAATGCAGTCACTCTCCCTGAATAAGTAAGCTGGCCTGTGGGAGGAGATGCCGAGGAACTGGGCCATGCCTTCAGGACCTCTGCCGTGTCTCACCCACCCTGTGCCCTGGCGCCGCTGCAGCAGCCCCTCACGGCCAGGAGCCCCTATGGCCTGGGGCCTCCTCTTCATCTTGGCACAGAAATCATTCAGGGGATGTGGGGGGGCTGGGGGGAGGGGCAGCTGCTATCTTTGAGACAGAAAGATGCAGGACAGCATTTCATACATAACCATTTGAATGTTTTTGCTGTTTTTAGAATTCGGAACCCTGGTTGGGGGCTGCCTGGGAAGTGGGGTAAAGAGATTCCATTTGTCCAGTAGATTGCACGTTGGGGGTGGGGGGATAGTGCCAGTAGGCAGCTGATGTGGGAGTTGATGACAACCAGCCCAGATCGTTGTCTGGGTGCTCACTCAGAGGGGCTGTCAGGAAGCCTGTGCCCCTAAGGGTCCAAGGTTTGTGCCTGGCCAGTTCCGTCCAATGAGGCCTCTCCTCTCTGACCTGCTCTGCCCCCTTCCCACCCACCTGGTCAGGGCTAGTGGCCATTTTTAACCCTACCCATTGATCATTTCAAGAAACCTCTGGTTACTGTGCATCACCCAGACAAGACATGCTCCTCAAATTCAACTTGTATATTTGGCAGATTAAACAACATTATCGTAATCCTTGTTTGGCAATTCATCTTCTGGCTGCTATACCCTAATTTTGTTCATGGCAGGTACCAGCAGGGTTCAGGGCACACACCTACCTGGGAAAACACTATCAGGCTTTTGCACAAAGCAAGATGCAGAGCCTAGATGTCATATCAGTAAAGTGAGACTTAGGGCCAGTACTCAACCTACAGCAGACCAGAGCAATACTGAGCTTCCCCTGTGGGCCTCCAGGTGCTGCCTGCTTGTCATATCCTAATCCACTGCTAGAAGTCTCTAAAAGGTAATGGCCAGCGCTCACCAGTCTGAGCTATCCACTCAATCCTTAGCGTTGTGGCAGCTAAAGAAGCAGACCTAGCACAGCCAGTGAGTTACTTGTGTGTTCAGGACCAGTGAAAGGTTCCTGTCCTGGCCCCATCTGAGCTCTGAGAGGGGATGCTTCACATGAGTGGCATTGTCCTTTGTGCATCCTCAGAGATCAAAGAGCTTGGGGGGTCTGTGGATGTGTTGGGGCACAAAGAGGGGTGGTTTGGTTTCCAGAGGATCAAGTATGATGGCAGAGATGACACCCAGTCTATTTCCTGGTGACCTCTACCACATGCCCTTGGACCTGACCCCAACTGATGGTCTCTGGAGGGATCCTGCAGCTGCCCAGATTCAAGATTGGCTCCCAAATGAAGTCTCCTTCAGGGTGGAAGAAGGCTATTTAGCAATGCCTTCTTGCTGATCCTAGGACTGAGTAGTAAAAAGGTAGTTCATCTCTTGAGCTGAAAGGCCAGCCTGGTCTACAGAGTGAGATCCAGGACAGCCAGGGTTACACAGAGAAACCCTGTCTCCAAAAAAAAAAAAAAAAGTTTATAACATTTGGGGGTGACTGGCAGGGTTCCTGCTTGAGGCCCCCAGCACCAAACCAAAGTGGATTGTTGGGGACCCTTTACACATCTGAAGGCCTGACTGTCACAGAAACTCTGAGACCTGGGCTGAGTAATGGAAGCCTGTATGCCTTGGTGCTGTCTGCTAGAGTGATCTGTCTTACAGAAGGATGGTTTTCACCATTAGGAAATCCTTGATGGAATTTTGTCAGCTCAGATGTTGTGTAAAAAAGGTAACCCAAAACATGTGACAAAAGGCCATAGGCTAGAAATAGGGGATTGTACAAAAACCAATGAACATTTACCAGAATTCAGCTGCCCACGTCAGAGTGGAGAAATGAGAGATTTCCACTATGGTCCAGAGCAGTGTGTACCCCATTTGTGTTGGAATCATACCACTTAATAAGTACCCTGAAGCGTAGTTGGGAGAGCAGGTTCCCTGTATTGAGGGTCAGTTTTGTTTCCAGCAACCCACACAGCAACTAGCTTCTCTGAGACACAGACAGGCCTGTCCACAGACAGCATTTATTACCCCATATTCTGAAGCGATTCATGACCAGCATTGTGCTTAGGGGCTTTTTCTTCTGTTCTTTTTTAAGCAGTAAGTGAAAGCATTTCTTTAAAAGGCACATATTCCTTAAATAGGTAGGAAAGTTCCCACCTGTCTCCTCCATTCTTGGGGAGCAGCCCCTTACTGGCACCCTAGAAGCATTCAGCAAAGCAGCCCTTGGCCTCCCCAGCGCTTTTCCCTCTTTCCCAGCATCTGGGATGAGGGTGGCACTCCACAGCTCATTTGATCTTCAGGTCCTTCAAGGCTGACTCCAAGCTCTGCAAGTAGAGAATGGACAGGCTGGTTCTCCGCTGTCCTGTAGACACCCCACACCCATCTCAGCCCCAGCACAAAAGAGGGCAGAGTTTGAATCCCAACAGAAAGGCATGCAAACCCAAAGGTCAGGAGATGATCCCCATCCCAGGCCCCAGGGCAGCTGCTAAGAAGGGGGGGGGAGTTGCGGGGGCAGCTTCACCTTCACATCCCAGATGCTCATGCCACCATCCATGCCTGTAGTGCAGAACTGCGAGCACTTGGCCTTGCCCCCGCTGAGCACCGAGATTTGACTGTAGGGAGACTGGGTTTAGAGGCCAAGCTTGCTGGCCATGAGCTCCCAGACCCATTCCCATGAAAAATACCAAGATGAGGTAGGACCAGCCAGGGAACAAGGCTTGGAGGAACAGTGTGTCAGGTGAGGGAAACAGTCCCAGCCAGAGAACGAGACCCTTGAAGCCTAGGCAAGGACCGGCCTGAGTGTATGGGGAATGCAGAGTGCCACTAGTGTGCTGAGCTTGGGGGGGGGGGGGGGGGGGGGAAAAAAGGGGAAGGGGGGGACACTGTGCCGGGGGGTGAACAGCCTTGGAAGCTGGGCTTGGATGTTGGCTCAAAAGACCTCCCAAGGCCTAGCTAGCCAAGGATCAGCAGAATCCCTGCTTCATTATACGTTTCAGGGTGGACCCCTGCAGCTGGTAGCTCTGGGGTTTTGGAGGGTCTCCCACACGAGCCCCACTCCCAAGAAGCCCCCCAGTCACTCTCCTGCATCCTAGAGGCCCCGCCATGCCTTAGGCATGCCCCAGTCAGCCACACAGGTAGAGCCAGGCTGACTGCTAAGTTCTGACTATTTGAGTGTGGCCTGGAAGTCGGCCTGCTTCCTCTAGTCCCCCTCCAGCACCATGCCATTTCACCCCCACCCCTTGCCTCCCACCCCAGCCCCCTGAAGTGGTTCTTGGTTGTTTGCAGAAGTACCTGACACTGTTCTTGTGCAGTGAGTCTAGGCCGGCGCCCGTGGCTGCACCACCCTCAGAGCTGGCCTTCTTATCGAGGTTCTGGAAGCGTTCTCGGGCTGTCAGGCCACGCTGGGAGCTCTGCTTGGGCACATCCAGCCGACCACCAAAGCTCAGTGTCCCCACAGAACTGTCATAGGTAAACAGCACGGGGAAGCAGTCGTGGCCCTGAGGAGGACAGGAGTACCACTGAAGCATCATTTGAGGTAGGGACTCTAAAATGGAAACTGAGGCTTGAGGTGAAACATGGAGATGAGGGCATCTGGCAGCTACTGAGGGCTACCAGGAGACAGATGCCCCAGGTGGGGGATACACCAGGACCCAGAGAGAAAGGGACTTCAGCCTATCAAGTAGGCACAGATAAGAAGGTTGCCCCCCCCCCCAACCATGCAAGACCAGCATCTACTTGATGCGTGTCTGGGACCCTTTCCTTGAGCAGACCTCCATCCCAGCTGGGTGATCCGCCAGGGAGAAAACAAGCCTCCATATTAATGGAATAGTGGACAGACGGGACAGTAGCTTTTGGGACACTTGGTGACTCTGAGACCATTCCCACAGGCCTACCTCTAAAAAATCTGGTGGGTGTGCATGTGTGTGCATTGCAGGTGCCATGGGTGCATGTTGAGGTCAGAGGGCAACCTGTGAGAGTTGGTTCTCTCCTTTCACCATGTGGGACCCAGGAATTGAACTCAGAGTCATCAGGGTGAACAGCAAGTGCTTTTACCCCCAGAGTGACCTCGCAGGCCTCAGTTAGGTATGGCCTTGTCATCTGCACTGGCCGATGTAAGCAAAGATGTTAGGGCACAATTCTAGAACGACTCTTGTACACTCAAGACAGCTGGGGAAGCACTGGAAATGAAGCCTCTTTCAGAGTCCCCTCCCTCACAACACCCACACTGGATAGACATGCAAGCAAAAACATGTGCAATCCCAGGTATTCAAGAAGCTGAGGCAGGAGGATTATAAATTGGAGGTTGGCCTGGGTTACAGAATGAATTAAAGGCCAGCCTGGAGAACAGAGGGAAAAGGTAAGACTAGCCTAGGCCACACAGTGAGACCCTGTCAAAAATACCCTTGTGTCGTGCCATACACAGCTGGGAAATTTTGTTACTACAACATACCCAAACTATTGTGATAAAAGCACAATAAAAAGCAGGAGAGGGGCTGGGCAGTAGTAGCGCATACCTTTAATCCCAGCACTCGGGAGGCAAAGGCAGGCGGATCTCTGTGAGTTCGAGGCCAGCCTGGTCTACAGAGCGAGATCCAGGACACACACCAAAACTACACGGAGAAACCCTGTCTCCAAAAACAAAACAACAACAACAACAACAAAAAAAAAGCAGGAGAGGGAGGGAGGAAGGGATGAGTGAAAAGAGACTACTTGTCCCTGCCTTTGCATCCTCAAAGGCCACTTACCGCTGCCACTAGACTATTTTCTGTGATGAAGGTGACAGCCAGGAGTGGCAGGGTTTCAGAGGCCAGGGTTGCAACGCTGAAAGAGAAAGTGCGTCAGCCATGCTTTCCCCCACTCCTGCTCGGGCTCCAGTTGCAGCTGCCCGCCCCGCAGCCTGTTGCCAAACTCACGCCATCTTCTTGTCAGCGTCCACCAGGCACACTGTGCTGTCGTGGCTGACCCAAGCCACTCGGCTCCCACTGGCCGAGAAGCAGACTCCATGCACCCAGCCACAACTGCTGCTCGACTCGAACATCAGCTCCCCAAAGGGCATCTTCGAGCCCCACGGTGTAGGGGCTGGCCGCTCCTCCACCTCCTTGATATAGGCAGAGAAGATCCTGTAGAGGAGAACGGGCCTGAGAAGGGGAGCCTCCCCCATGTCAGCCAAACGCACTGAGCCAGTGGGCCAGGATGGGAGGCCTCCTGGTTCAGAGTCCTGTGGCCTAGAACCCACGGGACCCTAACCTTAAAGCTGCCCATAACTTCATGGCTCCAGGGAGTGTCCCAGTTCCTGCCAGGCTAGCCATGGACAGCCAGGGGCTAGAACAGCTCCTGTGCTCCAATTCCGCCCTCTCCTCTGGCCCCACGACACTATTCCCACACACATTAGACTCTTCCCCACCCACCTGTTTCACACCTATAACCGTAAGTTTGAGGATAGCCTGGGGTATACAGCAAGACACTGTCTCATGAAAACAAAAGCGGGTAGGACCAACCTACCTAGCAACCCAAAGCCTCGTGGGACACCACATTCTCTAGGCCCAGGATTAAGAAAGGGGCCTTTGGTGCCTATAGTTTCCCATGTGAGAATTCAGAGACTTGGGGAAGGGGCAATGTCTGCCTAGAGCTGGGAGGAATTTGGGCTCACTGGCCAAGAGAGGTTTCTAGGTCCAGAAGTGAAAAATAACAGTGCGTTTTGTTGAGGTCATCAGTCATTCAAACCTTAGTAGGAATAAGTACACACCATTCATTTTTCAGTAGAAATCAGGACAGCTGTAGTGGGGGAGACAGGGGAGGAGGACTTGGGGAGACCTTGCTGACATTCAAGAGGTGGCAAAGGACACATCTTGCTAGGATTCCATCCTGGGGTGCTAGCAGGCCCTGATGGTGATCATGTGCTGAGCAAACCCTGTCTGATGCCCCAGGGACCCCAGGTCACCTTGCTGGTAGCATATCAGGAGTTGGTTTTGAGGGAGGGGCTTGGGGTTCTTCCCCCACCCTCCAGTCTCTGCTATTGGTTGGCTAGGGTCCCCCTCTCAGGTGGATGGCCAGCTCACCTGCACTTGAAGTCACAGGAGCCTGCAGCCAGGAGCACGTTGTTGGGGTGCCAGTCGAGGCTGAGGACGGTGGAGCGGATGGGCTTTTTGATGTGCTTGCACACCCACCTACACACATGGGTGGAAAAGGCAGGCAGGTGGGTAACATGGACGGCAGTGTCCTGGGGGACAGTCAACCGATGACAGATACTTGAGTGACCACTCCAGGCAGCGATGTCCTGGGTTCCTTCTGAGGTGAGAACTTGTCACCTTATCACCACCAACCACAGAAGATCACATGGTTCTAAATGGCTAGGGTAGAATTTGAATTCTGGTTTTCTAGACTCAAAACTGTCCTTGTCTTCCAACACTGGCTGGGACAGGCCATCTGGTGCACACAAATACTAGAGAATCGAATTCAAGGGTAACCTGTCTCAAAAAACAAAAAACCAGTGCTGGCAATGTGGTTCGGCGGCAGAGCTCTTATCCAGCATGCAGGAGACCCTAGGTTCAATTCCCTAGGGTTGGAGATGTAGTTCAACTGGTGGAGTGTTTGCCTAGCATTCATGAAGCCTTACGTTCCATCCCTATCCCTGCAGAAACCAGGCACGATGGTACACACCTGTCATCCCAGCACTAGGGAGGCAGAGGCAGGAGGATGACAAGTTCAAGGTCACTTTGGCTATACACTGAGCTTGAAGCCACCCTGGGCTGCATTTAGACCCCGTCTTTTAAAAAGTGTGGCTGGGTGTTTGTCAGTGGCCCCTGGAGTATGATACCTCAGACAAGTGGGTGGCAGGCCCAGTCCACAGTGCTGCCAGGAAGCTGGTGGCAGTGTGCGCACAGGGCTTGTGTAGTGTCCCCAGAAGTAGCAGTGGCATGGTCTATGTCTCTGATATTACCAAGTCAGAGCTGTGGGACCACAATAAAGAAGACTCACTGCCTCACCAGCAAGGCTCAGAAGACAGATTTCCCTGGAATCATGGGAGCAAGAGTCTCCTCATTTCATTTGCTGTGGTCTGGGATACTCTGATCTTGTATCCTGTAAGTCTGCAGTCCTGGGCTCCACCAGCACCCCTACCCCCACTCTGCTTTATCCCACCCACCCCCCAGCCTTCTCTGACCCCAACCAAGCACCCACCAGTCATTCTCCTGTTCAAAATAGCAGATGGAGATGACACGGGAGCCACTGCCCACGGCGAACTTGTTCTCATTGGGGGCCCAGCGCACACAGCGGGCAGCTCGGTTGATCCGCAGGATGACCAGTGTAGGCTTCCACGTGCGGCCCTTCAGCGTCCACACATAGGCATTGCGGTCTGTGCCGCAGGTCACAATGCGGTTACTCTCAGGGGCCCAGTCGATGCCTGCAGGGTTGGGTCAGAGGACACAGGCTAAAGCCACCAAAGCTACAGTGGCCACGCCTAGACGTTTAACTATGGTGCCCAGTGCCTTGCTCACGCTAACGAGTACTCTATAACTGAGCCAAACCTCTAGACCCTCACTGGGCAATTTTAGGCAGGTGTTCTACTGTTGAACCATGACCCCTGCCCCGACTGGGGGATTCTAAGCCAGTGCTCTACTGCTGAGCCACATCCCCAACCACTCACTGGCATCCCCCGCCCCTAAGAGACACTCCTAAGTGTCAATAATAATGTGCAACAACATAATCTTTTTACCACCGAAGCCAATTGGACTTTTAAATTTTAAAAATTTATTTTGTGTTTATGTATACTAGTTTGTAGAGGTCAGAGGACAACTTGCAGGAAGTGGTTCTCTTCCTCTGTGTGGGTCCTGGGGATGGAACTCAAGTAAGTTCCTTTATCAGCTGAGCCATCTTTATGGTCCCTCAGCCAATTTGAAGATGTTTTCACTGCAACCCAGACTCCTCCAACTAACACAGTGAGTGAGTAGATAGCCCTACGTGGACCTGCTCCGTCCCTCGCCTTCTCTCCCGAGGGTGGTCCTGACCCACCTGTCACCTGCCCGTTGTGCTCCTTAAGCTCGTGAACCTTGTTCCACTTGGCTCCACTCTTCTCATAGATGTGCACCTCGTGGTTGTTGGGGCAGATGGCGATCTCTGGGGGAGGCAGGCGTCAGTTTAGGAGGCAGCAGCATGGGTGCCCACCCTTCCCACCTCTGCTCTCCACTAAAGTGCTCTTCAAGAGCCCGGCTGTCCTGTCTGAAACCTCTTATGTCCTGCTGGGCCACCCCATGCCTGTACCCATCACCCTGAATTTTCCCACAGCAGTCCTCACCCCAGCCCACAGCTCTAGCAGAAGCCATTACTGCCCTATCTCCAAGACCTTCATCCTGGCCTGGGGCCTTCCTACCCACGCCTTTAAGTTTTTTACATTTGTTTATTTTGTGCATGTGTGTACGTATGGGAGGGCCACAGCATGTGAGTGGAAGTCAGAGGGCAACTCAGAGTGCTGAGTTCTTTCTTTCCAGTATGTGGGTCCTGGAGACCAAACTCACCGGGCTTGGCAAGCAATGCCGAGCCATCTCACTGGCCCATTTTGTTGGTTTTTGGAGATAAGGTCTCGCTGTGTAGCTCAGGCTGGCCTCAAACATATAATCTCCCTGCCTCAGCCTCCTAAGTTTTGGGATGGCAGGTGTGTACTACCATGCCCTGTCCTTTGTGTTTTTCATCATAACTCCACCGCCCACCAGACTGTCGGGCGGCCCAGGCTGTTAAACTGCCATCCGCCCAACATGCCAACATCTCTTTCTACCCGCCTGGCCTCCCCTGCTCGCTCTTGGGTTCTTCATCTGTCTCCCAGGAGCAAGCACTTGCCTTAAGCACAGAGACTCAAAGTATGGGGTCTGGCTGCACCCCGCCCCTCAAAGCTGTTTCACTGCCCTGTCACCCCAATGTCCCAACTAATCCCAGTTCAGCAGGCCACCTTGCAGAAGTCAGCACTCACGTGTACGGTCCTTGTTCCAGGCATGGCAGCTGATGGGCTCCACGAGGAAGCTGTGGTAGGCCATAGTCACTTGTCTCCTGGACCCAGGGGAGGGGACAGAATGCAGGTCAGCTGTGCCCTGTCTCGGCAGAGAAGCAGCCTGGGTCACCCTAGTCTCCTGACTGGCCAAGCATGTTACAACCTCTCCTTGAGCCCCAGAGTCCCTTCATCCCAAAAAAGCGGGTGTCACAGATGTCCTGGGCTCTAGAGAACAAAAGGTGAGTAGAACAGAGCTTGGGACTGCAGGCAATGACACTATGTGAGTGGGGACTGGGACTCTGAGCCACACAGGCCTGTCACTTATCACCTGTGCCTCAGTTTCTTCATAGTGTAGACAGACAGACACACACACGTCATGAAAATTAAACAGTCCCATAATCCACTTCAAACAGAGCCCACCTGTCAGTGCCCTGGTCCTCCCTCCCCGAGCCCCGTGGATTGAACAAAGCAGGCCAGACGGTCAAGACAGCTCACATTCTACGGCTGGGCTCCCACAGCCTCCCCACCCCGACTCAGGTTCACAGGTCTCTGAGGCCAAGGAGGGATGCCTGGGCTCCCCAGCAGCCCTGCCTGGCTGAGGAGCTGCCTCTGCTCCCCTGGCTGGCCTCCCCCAGGGCATGCATTCCCCATGCTTCTCCCACACCCTGCCAGGTGTCCCTTCCTGGCCACCGCTGTCCACATTTTCACGTCTCCGAGATCTTCTCTGTTGTCCCCTCCATTCTCCTCCACCAAGACACCATCCAAAAATACCACCGAAAGTCACTTCCCCAAACCCTGTTCTGCCCAACCCCTTCCCTCAGCTCCCCAGTCATGAGGTTTCCAGAGTGGGGAGGCCTCATGGCACTGTTTGCCAGCCATGTGACCCAAAGCACATCACCTGCTGTCCCTGAACCTCATTTCCTCACCCACACAATGCAACAGTAACCCTGCCCACCCCGCCTGAGGTGTGGAGAGTAGAGTGAGATGCCAAGGCTGGGCCTGATAGCACATGCCTGGAATTCCAGCCATGGGAAGAGTAAGTCAGGGTGGTCATGAGTTCAAAGCCACCCTGGGCTATCCAGACCTTGTCTCAGGAAACCAACAGGGCTGGGGATGTAGCTCAGTTGGCAGAGTGCTGGCCTAGCTAGTGTTCATGAGGACCACATAAACTTGGTGTGGTGGCACAAGCCTAAGAGGCGGAGGCAGGGGAATAATCTTTAAGTTCACAGTCATCCTCAGCACATACTGAATTCCAGGCTAGTCTGAGCTACAAGTGCTGCTGTGTAGTAACAACAACAAAAAGATACAGCACGGCTGGTAGGTGATCAGGAAGTGGTCCATTGGTCTAGATGGATGTTTTCAGTGGGTAAAGGCACTGGCCACCAAACCTGATGACCCGAGTTCAATCCCTGGGACCCACATGATGGAAGGGGAGAACCGACTTCCTCGGGTTGTTCTGTAACCTCCACATGCATGCGTGGCACAAGCATGAAGAAACATAGTTTTTTAGAGACACGTTAAAGGAGCCAGCTGACAAGCTATGCTTTTGTGATGCCCAGCCTCAGTTTCCTCATTGAGACATGCTCTGCCTGGCCCTACAAGCTAACCCTGAGCCACATGGGCATACTCCTGCCTCAGGCCCCTGCACTAGCTGTTCCCTGAGCCTGTAATGCTCTTCACTCAGACACACACACACACACACACACACACACACACACACACACACACACACACACACGGCTCGGGCCTACACCCTTTGCCATTTCAATCTGAGCTCAGTTGCATCATGGTCCTTCCACTGAGCACTCACTGATAAGCCCTGCCCATGGCCGGCCCCACTCTGCTAACCTGGTGAAAACCTCCTGCTTACAGGTACAACAGGGACATTTAGACAGTTCCTGGGTGGCACAGGACACATCTGCCAGCAGAAACCAGGACTATATCTGGCTCCCACGCCCAGAATGGTGACCCAGTGGACTCTCAGAAAACCTTTGCTCAGCAAGTGGGTGTGTGCACACCTGGCTCGGACTAGATGGATGTATTCAAGCTTTGCACGCAGGGGCC
>CABHPQ010138572.1:0-10545 GCA_902168405.1 Peromyscus aztecus | reverse complement strand
GAGTTGGGTCTGGTCACGTGGGAGGGCAGGCACAGCTCTGCCTTAGCTGATTTTATTGATAAAAACTTCTCACTGGTAGCAAATGTCACAGACCAGACCAGAAATTACATAGTCGGTACCACCTTTGCAGATGATCATGTCTCTCCTGCCTGTCACACATCTGTTTGTTTGTTTCTTTTTTTTTTTTTTTTCCTTCGAGACAGGGTTTCTCTGTATAGTTTTGGTGCCTGTCCTGGATCTCACTCTGTAACCCAGGCTGGCCTCGAACTCACAGAGATCCGCCTGGCTCTGCCTCCCGAGTGCTGGGATTAAAGGCGTGTGCCACCACCACCTGGCTTGTTTATTTCTTGGTTTTCACTGAAAACTAAGACTGTGACTAAAACTTTTTTTTTTTAATGTTTTGAATTATTTAAAATGTTTGGAAAGTTGGAGAAAAATCCTGCTTAGCCTTTGGCTTTGCTTTTCCTTTGTGATGATGCCTGTTGTTCTGAAGATGGATTGAAAGCCCTGTTCAAATCTACTCTCTCAAAGGGCAAGGCATGGTGCTTCATACCAGTATTCCCGCACTAGGGAAAACAAAGACTGGCAGATCTCTGTGAGTTCAAGGCAAGCTTGGTCTCTACATAGTAAGTTCCAGACCAGCCAGGGGTACAAATACTAGGGAGCACATTGGGAGGCAGGTGTGCCAGTTTGCATGGCCTAATTGTATGTTCTTCTTTTAAATCTTTTTATTTTGTGTGTTTTATCTTCATGTGTGTATGTGCATCACATGTGTGCCTTGTGCCCAAAGAGGAACTAGAAGAAGGCACCAGGATCCCTAGAACTGGAGTTAAGGTTGGTTGTGAGCCGTCATGTGGGTCCTCGGGTTAGAACCTGAGTCCTCTGCAAGAGCAGCAGGTGCTCCTAACTTGGAGTCATCTCTCCAGCCCCACAATTATGTGTTCTTTTTTTTTTTTTTTTTAATTTATTTATTTATGTATACAGCATGTATGACTGCAGGCCAGAAGAGGGCACCAGATCTCATTATAGATGGTTGTGAGCTACCATGTGGTTGCTGGGAATTGAACTCAGGACCTCTGGAAGAGCAGTCAGTACTCTTAACCTCTGAGCCATCTCTCCAGCCCTAATTATGTGTTCTTAAGAAATTCATTTATGGTGCTAGAGTGTTGGCTGTGTGGTTAAGAGCACTGGCTGCTCTTGCAGAGGATCTGAGTTCAAGTCCCAGCAGCCCCATGACAGCTCATAACTGCCTCAGCTCAAGTTCCAAAGGATCCAGTGCCCTTTTCTGGCCTCCTTGGGCACTATGCGCACATGGTACATAGTCAGATGTGGACAAAACGCCTATATATATATAATTAAAAAAAAAAAGCTAGGTATGGTGTAATCCCAGCACTTGGGAGGCAGAAGCAAGTTCATCTCTATGAGGAGTTTGAGGTCAGTCAGGTCTACACAGTGAGTTCCAGACCAGCCAGGGTTACATACAATACCCTGTCTCAACTGCCTGCCCTCGGCCAAGTGGCTCATGCTTTTAATCCCAGCACTCAGGATGCAGAAGCAGGGGGATCTCTGAGTTTGAGGCCAGCCAAACAGATCAAGTTCCAGGGCAGTCAGGGCTACACAGAGAAACCCTGTCTCAAAAAACAACAAAACAAACAAATTTTTTTTTTGAAAAATCAGTTATGGCAACTGTATTTGCTAAAGATGTTCAGTTTGAATTCTGGTTGAGTAAATGCTGAAGTATTTGAATTGTGTCTGCTGGGGCTGTTGGGGAGACAAAGCTTTGTCCTTGTTGCCTAAGTGTGTTGGGACAAGTGTATCTTCTGCCTGTGACTCTGGTTTCCCCAGAACCCATCAAAAAAAGCCAGGAATGGCAGCATACAGCATTACTCCTGTAATCTCAGTGTTGGAGAAGCAGAGACAGGAGGGTCCCTGGGGTTTGGTGACTGGCCAGCCTCGACTGATCAGTGAGCTCCAATTCTCAGGGCCTGCGCTCAGCTGGGAATTTGAAGCACCAATGCAGGGCATTGAACCTAGGGCCACGAACATGAAAAGCACATACTCTACCACTGAGCCATACCCAGCCCAGGAGAAAAATTTTATTATTGAAATTAGTCAGGATCAGGGGTTCAAGGCCATCCTCAGCTACATAGAAAGTTCGTGGTCAGAATGGGTTGCATAAGATCCATCTCAAAAAAAAAAAGTAAGAGAAACATACGGCAACTTTGAGCAGTGAGCTGAGAGCCAAGTCACTGCTAGGGCTCCTGGGTGCCTACTAGACTTCTGTCAGCTGTCTCTGCCCATGTTTCCTTTATGGATTACGTCAAAGCAAATCTAAGCTGCCCTGTCATTCATTTTCTTTTTCAGTATAGAGGATTGAATCCAGGGTTGTGCATTCTAGGCTTTCTACTACCGGATGTACAGCTTTGAGTGTGTGTGTGTGTGTGTGTGTGTGTGTGTGTGTGTGTGTGTGTGTGTGTGTGTATGTGTATGTGTATGCATGCATGCTTGTATGCATGTGGAGGCCAGAGGTCAGCCTTGGGTGTTGTTCCTCAGGAGCCATTCACTTTGTTGAGAAAGGGTTTCTTACTGGCCTGGAGCTCACCGGTAGTTAGTCTAGGCTGGCTGACCATCTTACCTCAGAGATCCCTCCTATCTTAGTTTTCCCAACATTGGGATTATAGGAGTACACTGCTGTATGTGGCTTTTGTTTGTTTGTTTGTTTGGTTTTGCTTTTTACATGGAAAAATTCAGGTCATTGTGTTTGTGTGGCAAGTACTTTATCAACTGAGCCATTTCCCCAGCCCCAAATAAAAATAAATAGCCTTTTAGCTAAATTATAGTAACTTAACTATTTGTGCTTTAGGTTTATGCTCTAGAAACTGTTACAGCATAGTAACTCCTCGAGGTCCCTCTTTGTGTTTGTTTTAATAACTAATTGTCATCTACTCAGAGAATTATGGGAGTATGGCATACAGCACATCTGTGCTGGGCCAGAGAGCCCCTTAGACTTGACTGTTAGTGTGGTTATCTGTGTTCCTGTGTGTCCTGTTTTGGGGGTTGCCCAGCATTCAGACTAAATGTACATGCCTTATCTAGAATCCCACTTGCTTCCTGGGATCTGAATGAGGGTCCCTCACCCCCTTGTCCCCTCCAAACAACCTTCCTCCAGAATTGTTTGGACAACTCTGAGCTGTAGCCTCTATTTTCATGGCCCTGCTGATGGTCCTTCCTGCCCTGCTCTGGATTTTTTCTCGGCCTCAGGAACTTACTTCTTGCCTATTAACCTTCTCCTGATGGTTCTCCTCTTGTGTCTTCTGCTTCAGAGCCTCTCTATGAGTTCAGTGAGATGAACCAGGTACGGGCGACCAGGTCTATGCTGTTGCATGCACACATGTGTCCATAGCAGGGGCAGTAAGGTAAAGGTTTCCAGGGGCAGAGGAGTCTATTAATAGAGACTGAGTTTGCATTTAAGAAGGTGAAAGTTCTGTGGATGGAGAGTGGAGGCTGCACAGTAACAAGTGTGCTTCCCCTACTGATCTGTGTGCTTAACATAGGGTGTTGCACAAATCCTATTTGGTCTTAGTAAAAACTTGGAGCCAGATATCAGGGTGAAAGCTGAAAGATCAGAGAAGCAGAGCAAGCCACAGCCACCACCTCTTACCTCACCAACTCCTCAACCTGAAAGAGTGCGAGTTCCTGTCTCCTCCCGCCTTGTATTCCTTTCTCTGCCCAGCCATATCACTTTCTGTCTCAACCTTCCTAGTGCTGGAATCAAAGGTATGTGCCACCACTGCCTGGCTCTATTTCTCTTTTAAACTGGACTGATTTCATGTAGCCCAGTGTGGCCTTGAACTCACAGAAATCCAGATGGAGCTCTGCCTCTGCCTCCTGAGTGCTAGGATTAAAGGTGTGTGCCACCACTGCCTGACCTCTGTGGCTAACTGTGGCTGGCTCTGTCTTCTGATCTTCAGGCAAGTTTTATTTCTTAGATTACAAACAATATATCACCACATTAGGGTCTCAAGGCATGGTTGGTGCATACCTTTAATCCCAACACTTGGGGGGACAGAGGCAGGTGGAATGTCTGTAGAGCAAGTTCTAGGGCAGCCAGGGCTACATAGAGAAACCCTGTCTCAATCCTCACCCCCTCCTCACCCCCCACAAAAGTGTAAGGAGGGAAAACAAGAAGATAGCTTAGCCAGCAAACCTCTAATGCTATGTTTCTCTGGTAACCTAAGAGACATCATGACCATGGCAACTCTTATAAAGGAAAACATTTAACTGGGGGCTTGCTCATTGCCCTGTCTCTCCTGGTTTACTGGGTAGGATGTCCCTGTATTGATGCTTATTGGTCAGCTGAGAGGCACAGTGCATCTATGGCGTGGTTTGCTCCTGTTGTTCAGTCTGCTGGGGTGGGGTCTGGGGTAGTCTTGTGTATCACTCTGGCCCTTCACAGCATAGACCTCAGGTATACATCCTGTACATTGAGAACAGCTGGCTCTAGGCTGACCTCCCAGCACCTTAGCCCGGCTGTCTATGTGGTACGTTAGGCCTTTGCAGCCATGCCCAGAGCTGCAGGTGTTGGGAGCCACGTAGCTACTTTCACATGATCTCCATGTCTCCCTTGTACATCTTTTGCCTCCCACCTCCACTGTAACAGTGATGAGGTCAGGACTGGTAAGGTCTGCAACATGGCCCCACGGTGTGTTTGTCTTCATACTGGAGAACAGTCCACTACTTAGTTGGGAGCTGACACAGGGAGGAGGGTGGCATCGGTGTACAGTTGAAGAGGTGAGTGTCCTTGGGTACCACTCACCCAGAGACCAGCTGCAATGGAGCAGCTCAGTAAGTGCAGCTAGGAGTCAGCATCCCTGCTTTCCAAAGTGGAAAGAGGGGGCACTGACCTGTGTCTTCACAGTGAGTGGTCTCGAGGAGGGCAATCTCCGTGATGAGTAGGCAGGATAACATGGAACACCAAGCCACTTGCATGTGCTGGGTTACCTGCAGGGTCTGCTTACTATCTTCATATACTTCCTTTTGTTGCCAGAGCTGCCACGAAGGACTATGCCCATTCCTGCTCACCGAGTGTCCTGCGTGTAAAGTCCTGATCCGCCTCAGCGAGAAGGAGCACCACACTGAGCAGGAATGCCCTAAAAGGAGCCTGAGCTGCCAACACTGCAGGGCACCCTGTAGCCATGAAGACCTGGAGGTGCGCTGGGCGGGTACAGTCTGGGTGGCATTGTCTACACACTGGCAGTCAGCTAGAGTTTGCTGCTATGGTTGGAGTTTGCTTAGCTTCTGCTTTATACTTGTCTCCATGGTGCCTTGGAGGTTAGAAGGTTCTTGGTGGGACTGGGCTTTGGTATGTAATTACAGTTAAGAGTACTTGTTTCTCTTTTAGAGGATCTGGGTTCAGTTCACAGCACCCACATGATGGTACACCATAACACCAGTTCCAGGGGATCCAGTGCCCTTTTCTGACTTATGTGGACACTAGGAAAGCACATGGTTTACCAGGCAAAACACTCATACATATAAAATAAATAAATCTAGAAGTATATACATGTATATTTTGAGACAGGTTCTCATCTGTAGCCTTGGCTGGACTGGAACTTGCTATGTAGACCAGGCTGGTCTCAAACTTACAGAGATCCTCCTGGTTCTGCCTTTCATGTGTTGGGATTAATGGTTTGTGCCACCATGCAGGACTAAAAAAAATTTCAAGTGTTTATTTGTTTGTTTTTCAAGACAGGGTTTCTCTGTGTATCTCTGGCTGTCCTGGAACTCACTCTGTAGACCAGACTGGCCTCGAACTCAGAGATCTGCCTGCCTCTACCTTCCAAGTGCTGGGATTAAAGGCATGTAGCCACCACTGTCTGGCTTTTTTCTTTTTCAAGTGTTTATACCCAAGTGTGGTGACTCATAATCCCAGCACTCAGGACCCCACCTCCCCCACAAACAACAAGAAAAACGTCTTATTTTAGAAAAGTTGAAACACAGCAGGTAGAGAAAACAACATTGTGATTCACCAGCTGTGTGCCTGTCCTCCAGACTGTTCATGAGCTAGTCTGACTACATGTTATTTTGTCTACAGTAGCTCACGATGTATTATCAGCAACAGCTTGCCATAGCTTTAACAGGACCTGAGATAATCACTTTCCAAAGAGAAGGTTTGTCTTGGCTTTGGAGTACGTGATAGGGGAATGAAAGAGGAAGGGACTGAGGACTTAGTGTCCCCTTTGAGGGCATGTTCCCAGTGGCCTAGAGAATTTTCATTTGGATTACATCACATGCACACCTGTGCTAGGGTCTAAGCCTTCAGTGTTTACCCTGTCCCTCTCTGACTTACCCACATTCCCACTGTGGAGTGCGAAGGTACCCTTCACTCACACTTGCTGGAATCAGGGTCATCAGCATCTTTTTCCAGGCCCTTTCTCAGCTGCCTGCTCCATTTGCTCCCCACATCCTGGGCGTTGGCACTGTGTTCCTTCCTCTGTTGGATGATCACATCTGGATGTTGGGCACGCTGTAGTAGCATATCAGGGTCTCTCTTCAAGGGAATCTGGCTGTGCTCTGGGCCCACGTGAGGACAGTATAGTCTAGTTCTGAGAAAGTCCTGCACTGCCATTTCAAGCTCTACAAAGACCCTTTGTTCTAGTCAGGAGTTGCAAAGTGGTGATGCTCCTTTTTCCTCATCTTTCTCGTGTTCTCCGGAGGCTGTAGAGGAAGAAGAAAGTCCTAAAGTCTGATTTTGTAAGGGCACCTACTGGATCTCACTCAGTGTTAAACACAGCTTTCAGAGAGGGTCTGAGGAGCCAGGAGTACATCAGTGTCCTCCTAAGTGCTGCTGCTGTCTTGAGCACTTCATGTGTCCCCTCCTCCTTCCCTGCCCTGTCCTGGTGTTGGCATTCCCATCTAATGTTCCTGTTTTCTCTAAGGTACACTACGAGGTCTGCCCTAAGTTCCCCTTAACCTGTGAAGGCTGTGGCAAGAAGAAGATCTCTCGGGAAAAGGTAGAGCAGTTTCTCCCATCTTCTGAAGACCATGGGTGCTAGACCTGATGGGCAGTGGTGAAGGGCTGTCATTTGGGATAGTTTGTGACCTAGTGCTCAGAGGGAGAATAGCAGCAAAGTGAGGTTTACTTGCTGTTACCAGGACGGGCATGTTCTTGGGTGTGGTGGCTTATCCTCTAATATTCACTTGGATTTTTTTGTTGTTGTTCATTGTTTAGAGGCAGGATCTCATTATATAGCTCTGGGTGCCTAGAGTTTGCTATGTAGACAAGGCTGGCCTTAAAGTCATGAATTTGCCTTAAAGGCACCTTTCACTTTGTCTGGCATTCCCCTATCCCTGCCCCCTACTCCTACCAGGGATTCATGTAACCCAGGCTGGCCTGGAACTTAATGTGTAGTTGAGGATGACCTTGAACTCCTGATCCTCCTGTCTCCAACTCCCAAGTGCTAGGATTGTAGGTGTGCACCCACAATCATGGGTTATGTTGTTAGAGTTGGGTAAGTTCCTTTTTGGGAGTGGAGGCGTGTAGTGTTGGGGCTGGAATTCAGGGCTTCATGCTTACCAAGCAAGCTTTCTGCCACTGAGCTGGGCTTCCTTCTTGTTGACAAAAAATACACCTTTCACCACCAGGAAATAAGAGGTGGTTTGTTTTTGAGCTAAATACAAATGACCATGGAAATAGATTTAGTTACCCCAAATAATATAATAAGGTTTTGGGCATGTAGCCCTGACTGTTTTGGAATTCACTCTGTAGACCAGGCTGGCCTAGAACTCACAGAGATCCTTCTGCCTTTGCCTCCCACGTGCTGGGATTAAAGACTGTACCACCATGCCTGGCTTATTGTTATTTTTAAATGATTTCATGTGTGTTAGTGTTTTACCTGCATGTATGTCTGTGTGAGGGCTTCAGGTTCCCTGAAACTGGAGTTGTGAGTCACTATGTGGGTGCTGGGAATCAAACCCAGCTCCTGTGGGAAATAAGCCAGTGCTCTCAACCACTGAGCCATCTCCCCAACCTCCCCTGGTCTCTTTTTTAAGTTGAGTTTTTCACAGGGCAAGTCTGACCCCACTTGCTGCCTGGAATGGTAGGTGGAAGAAAAACGACTCCTTACCCTCACACTGGGTCTCAGAGGTGGTCTTTCTCCTGCCCTTACCAGACACGTTTGTGTTCAGTCGAGTGTGTGCTTGGGTTCTGTGTGTTCATCAATAGTTCTTTTATTCTATCCTGTCCCTGCATAACACAAGGGGCTGCCCTGTTCTTACGCTCTATGCTCGTGAACCTGAATATTCTGCCTGAGGCCCAGGGGTTTCAATGTTGTATACTCTCAAGACTGACAGAAATAACAGCTGGGTTGCTTTCTATGTGGCATGGACCTCCCCAAAACCATGAACTAGACTTTTCCACAGCAATCCTGAAATGTCTCCTTCCCACATGATTGACAGTGGCTTGTCTAATCTTGATTTTGCATGACAGTGAGAAGGCCAATAGGATGCATCTAGTGGTTTCTTTTGTTAAATCTGACATGATCGGTACATTAAGAAAATGGAGCGGGTTGGGATAGGAGACCCTCAGTAATGACAATGACCCTGGTAACTTTATTCTCTTGACCCTCCAGTTTCAGGACCATGTTAGATCATGCACCAAGTGTCGGGTTCCCTGCAGATTCCACACCATCGGCTGTCCTGAGATGGTAAGCCAAGGGTCTGCTGTTAGGGACTAGGGACCTGAGGGGGTCTTTCCCTTATCCAATCCAAAACGGGTCTCCAGCTCTGGCTCCTCCTAGGTTCCTCAGCCTCTCTGGTATCTTCCCTGGCTCTCTCTCTCTCAGCATCCCTTCTTCCTGCCCTCAGGTGCCCAGGCTTACCCTCTTGAAATCTCTAGGTGACTTTGATTACTACCTATATATAATATGCTTCTGACACCTCGAGCCTCCCAGGATACCTAGTGGACACCTTAGACCCACACCTTGGCCTTCTCTCCTTGTTCTCCACCCTCTTCCCATATCTCCCAGGAAAGAAAAGCGCATTGATTGTTGCGTTGTCTCGCTAAAGCCTCAGTGCCCAGTGGTCTGCTGGATCCTCTTCTTGGCTCATACTGCACATGCATGCTAACGAATCCTTGACTGTTGGCAGATGGATCCTGTCCCTCCACTGCTGGCTTGTCACTTCGTCATCTCCTGCCTGTACGCAGCCTTCCTGTGTTGGCTGGGTACCTCCTGCCCACTCTACTGCTCTGATCTGTTAAAGTAGAAAACAAGATATGGCTTGACCTGGCCCTCCTGTGGCCTCCCCAAGTTTTGATTCACAGTTGTTATGGTCCCTCTCCCAAGACCTCTGCCCTCTGGCCTGGGCAGTTGACTTTTCCCCACCCCAACCCTTTGCCTTGCTAGATTTCTGGGGACTCCCTCAGACCTCCACAGGTCCCTGTTCACATGTCCCCCTTCTCTATTTGTGCAGACCCCTCATTTTCATCCTGTACAAGCTATTTCTCTGTTTATTGTCCCCCTCTCTCTCTGTACAATGGGATCTCTTTGACATCATTTCCCTTCATGACTCCTGACCACAGGCTGCTCCACAGAGGGCCTTAGGGTAAGAAGAGGCAAGCTGAGGATGTGGTGTCTGGTAACAGAACAGCTCTCTCCTCTTCTGTTGGGTGGTCAGAGGGTTGCTGTCTCCATTTCAAAGCACCTGAGTCCCTGCAGAA
The DNA here is from genome assembly GCA_902168405.1 of Peromyscus aztecus. NCBI lineage: Eukaryota > Metazoa > Chordata > Mammalia > Rodentia > Cricetidae > Peromyscus > Peromyscus aztecus. Next base: position 827 of record CABHPQ010138572.1, on the reverse strand, counting down.
GGAAGTTTAGAGCTACCAGGAAGCCGAGCTGCTGTCATTGGTCCTTTTCAGATGACAGGGTGCTCCAGCTAAGCTCTGGCTGGCATTGTGGTGACCTTGCTGGCCCCTGCTGGGGAAGCCACTGAGCAGATAGCATGTCCTTTTTGTGTTCATCTTAGTTCCACCTACCGCCTGCCCTGTGAGTGCTGATACTTCTGCTGTGCCTCCAACTGGGGACACAGATGTCTTGGTTTCTTTTTATGTTTTGAGTGTGTCTTTATAAAATTAGTTTATTTTTTTATTATTTGTAAATGTTTTTTTATTTTATTTTATTTTATTTTATTTTTTGGTTTTTCGAGATAGGGTTTCTCTGTGTAGCTTTATGCCTTTCCTGGAACTCTCTTGGTAGTCCAGGCTGGCCTCGAACTCACAGAGATCCGCCTGACTCTGCCTCCCGAGTGCTGGGATTAAAGGCGTGCGCCACTACCGCCCGGCTGTAAATGTTTTTATTACACTTATTTTATGTGTGTGAGCCATGACATCTATGTGAAACCAGTGGACAGCTTTCAGAGTTGGTTCTGTCCTTCCAACATATGGATCCCAGGGATTAAATTCAGGTTATCAGGTTTGGTGACAGCACATTTACATGCTAAGCCATCTTGCCAGACCTAATTTTGTTTTAGGTTGGGTTTGGGTTTTGATTTTTGGTGTTTTGTTTTTGTTTTTGAAACAGATTCTTACTGTGTAACCCAGGCTAGTTTTAAATTTAATATGTAGACCAGACTTGCCTTGCACTCATAGAAATACATCTGTCTCTGCTTTTTGAATACTGGCATTAAAAGCATTTG
>CABHPQ010138571.1:15229-31091 GCA_902168405.1 Peromyscus aztecus | reverse complement strand
GCGCAAACACACATGAGGCGCGCGCACACACACACACACAAATGCACACACAAATAAATCAAAATTATTTAAAATAAAATAAAGCGCCGGGCGTTGGTGGCACATGCCTTTAATCCCAGCACTCGGGAGGCAGAGCCAGGCAGATATCTGTGAGTTCGAGGCCAGCCTGGGCTACCAAGTGAGCTCCAGGAGAGGCGCAAAGCTACACAGAGAAACCCTGTCTCGAAAAAACCAAAAAAAAAAAAAATAAATAAATAAAAGTAAATAAATAAATAAATAAAATAAAATAAAGCCTCATATTCAGAAAATGTGAAAGTGCTATTAAAATCAGGAGAGAAAGAGTTATAAGCAGACCTTCAAACACATCACATTCCATGTTGAGAAAGAACACATAGGTTTGGTGGCAACTGTATCACAGGGGACTGACACAGATGAATCAGTCCCTGTAGAAAGACTAGATGCTCCTGAGACTTCTAGGGTGTCATTCCTTTGGGTTTAGGGCTTGTGGTGTGTAATGCTTTTCACACTTCTATAGGATGATTTCTTTCCCTCTAAAGAAGACCCTTGGGAGATTTGGTTGGAGAGAGTATGATGAACAATGGAATCTGGGAGCTTGAAAGGTACTACAGAGGTCATCTGGTCAAGTGTCACTGTGTTATTGATAGGAAGATGAAGGCCAGTGAGGTAAAGCAAGATCAAAAGACCCATGTCGTGACTCTACACAGGCGTCTGTCCCTCCTGTCCTTCTCTGTAGCTAGCACTGGGTTGTCACTGGGGATCTTTGCATGTGGGATGCACAAAGATCCACTCCCAGACAGCTGCCACAGGACCACATTCCAAAGAGCAGGGGCACTTCCTGGCAGTGTGCATTTCTCACTGCTGACTATCGGCATTAATCAATATCAGATGGCACTGCCTGCCTCCCTTTCCACTTGACACACTTTCTTTGGCTTGTTTTTTCTCCCTCAGGACTTATTTTTAATAAGAATTCTGTTTTATCTTTCCTTCTCTGCCTTCCCTTTGGACGACATCTGGCTAAACACATAGATGCCTACTACAAAGAGGCCCTGCTGGCTCCTGGAGCTGGGGGACCCCTTCCTCCTTGAACCTAGATAGTCACAAAAAAATCAAACATTTGAGAGAGCTATCCCCCTGTTACCAGCCTTTGTAGTGTTTGTTTTCTTAGCATTACTTTCCAGAGAACTTGGGACTTTGTTCCCATGGGGGTTGGGGGAGGTGGGGGAGAGCAAGGGGGACCAATCTACAGAATACTGTGCATTAGAGATTTCAGTTCAGGAAGTGGAGCAACATTGCCCCTTACCACCAAGTGATCTAACTTCATGAAAAGCCTGGCCCAAACAGCACATTTGAAATGCAGCTGCCCACAGGAAAAAAGGGCCTTCAGGGTCCACGCTTTCCCATTGGCTAGCCTCTTGAACTACCTCCCACACTAGTCCATTCTTGGCTCATGGTTTGAATGCATTTTGCAGTGTTCAAGTTTTTATTATTCAAAAACCTTTGGGGCCCTATGAAGCCAGAATCAGTCTGGTGAACTTGAATAGCCCACTGAAGTAAAGAATAGGCTGACAATTTGGTCTCCAGTGTCCACATTCAAAAGTTCTCTCTGTTGCCCTGTTTCTAATAACACATGTTTCGTGTAAGAATGGGATGGGATGGGGCCACCGAGCAGGGGGTGGTTAGCTGGTTGCAGGAATAACTGACATGCCCCAAGAATGCCAGTACAAAGGGCTAGAGGAATTCATCAGTAAAGAGAATTCCTTTCGGCTGTGGTTCTCCATAAAGAGCCCTCCCAAGTGTTGTGGTCCAGGCTCCAATCCAGTCTGTTTTTCCAATCTTTTTTAGAAGGGAAGGAAAAAAAAAAACATTCCTTTCACTATTGTCTGCCATGTGTATCACCAAAGATGGGTTTGTTCACTAAGGGATACATACTGATTGAGTCTTTCCCTCAGTAGGTGGAGGTTGGCACCATAGGTATAGTGGAATACTCTGGGTCATCTTAATCACATCACGTGTCTATTGCTGGATAGTGTTATCATTAAGACCACATGGCCAAAAAAGAGCATCACAAAGCTGGTAGACTGCAAAATCTCAAAGACCACAGTTTTGATCCAAGATTTGAAGTGACCTTTTCATGTGGTTTTTCCATAGTTACTAATCTATTGCCTGGTGGCATATGCTCCCATAAGTCTAGGAGAATAACTTGGTTCTAATAGCAAAACTGATGAGTCAAATATAACTTATACATAATTATAATTGTCTTCTACAGCAACAAAACAGAGTTAACGTTCTGGCTAGCTGCTCAAATGTTATGAAATCACAAAAGGTTACATACCCAAACCCTTTCATCCCATAAACAATTAACTTGTCCTTATTACACAGGCCACTTACTGTGTGGTACAATATGGACTTTGTTAGTATAATTTCTTTTTATTACAAAGTGATTTACTATCCTAAATATAAATCCTAGTGCTGGACATCTTAGCATGCCAAGTTTCCTAAGTGACATGAGGAATCACAAAAATGGGACAAGAAGTGGCAGTGAAGTCACTTTCTGTATAGACAAACCCTCAGCAATTCTATTCATGAAAGTGTATCCAGATCAGAAAAAAAAGATTAGAAGACAATTTTATGAGTAAACCTTTTCAATTTCATTGTGAATTTACTGTAATAGCCTATGCATTTACCAATAATAGTATAGTTTCTTTCTATTTATATATATTTATATATTATTATTTAATTATTTATTTATTTAATTATTAAATATTATAATTAAATAATGATAATAAATTAATTATTTAAGATTTATAATTTATACCTTGCCTTTTTGTAAAGAAGTCCTATAGGCAGAAGCCAGATGTAATGGTCCCACACAGAATATAGAGTGTCTTCCAGAATGTACAGGGTCTCAAAACAACACCATTCTTTTCTCTTTGTGTTTTTTATATAAGAATCCTTTATCAGTTGAGCTGTCCACAACTGTTTTCAATTCTGAGCAGAAGACTCTGGCTGCAGAGGTCAGACATCATCTCTCTGCCACACACTCCTCCTGGCTGGTCCCTCCCTCCTGGCTGCGTTCCTTGCTGTTTCACTCTCCGGCACAGCGTGAGTGGACGATGGGTTCCAGCAGTCCTGACAGCTTCATTGGCTAGCACTGCTATGCAGTGTCCTTCATTAGCTAGCACTGCTATGCAGTGTCCTTCATTATCTAGCACTGCTATGCAGTGTCCTTCATTATCTAGCACTGCTATGCAGTGTCCTTCATTATCTAGCACTGCTATGCAGTGTCCTTCTGTGATTAAGCCCTGAATCTTTGCATGAAAAGAACTCATGATGATCCGGCTCCAGTTTGGGCCTTGAGAGTCTGCCACACAATTAAGACAGACATACACCATGCACGTACTTGGAAAGAGGCTGCCAGATATTTTCTTGCTTGGTGCAGAGTTCATGACTGGTGCAACACAAACAGGAACTGCTAAGAATGATTGCTATTTCTGAGGACCTGATGTGGGCCAAACTCTCCCTCCTTGCTGCTTACAATTCCTCTAATAACCCCACAGAGCAGGAGGTCCACCCTTACTTTACATACTTTAGAAAATTGGATTGGCAAACAAGTTGAGTTTCCCAAACCATGTCACAGAGCTGGGACATGGGCACAGCTCTCTCACACATTCTTTAAGCTTATTTACGTCTAGAAAAAAAAAAAGGCAGGAAGAAGGATGCCTAAGGAGCTAATTGCAGGGAGCTGGCAGGTTAAATGTGCATGACAAGCATCCTGTCAGAATAAAGCAGCATAGAACATTTTATGTGTTGAGAAAGAAGCTTTCTCAGATGTGAGCAATAAAATTTAGTCTCCATTAACTATGACAGGGCCCAGGCTTCTGCAGGCTGTAATTCTTTCTATGTCGACATACCTGAGCAGCAAGCAAGATGATTCCATCCTAAATCAATGCTCATTGTTCCACGAGAGGTCAGGATCAGCTATGAAGGTCTATGGTCAAGAAGGCTTGTTGACTTCTCATACAGAACAAGGCCCCCTCCAAGGGAGGTAGTGTTCTGGGAACAGGGTGGACTGGGGTGAGAAGGTAACTGTAATTTCAAGGCAAACTATGAGGTATCTAGGGGCCTCCAGAAATTTAGCCTAGAAACCAGATCAAGTCCATTGCCTCTAGCATGTTTTCTTTTAAAGATATACTACACTGAAATAGGAATCTCAAAGACCAGCCTCCAGAGTCCTTTATCTACAGTCCTAAACACATGCTAATGGTTCAAGCTCGCAAGAACGAAGCATGTATAGTTAGTAAAAAGGTAGAGAGGGCTTACCAATGGTGATTAAAAGACAAATTGCCTCTAGTCTCTTAATATCCTGAAAAAAGAAAAACCAAAAATCTAGCTGGAATACATTGTCAAATGATGGGGGGGGAAAGGAGGCGGTATAAAAGTCACCATAATCCCTTGTTTAGAAATCCCAACAACTTCTAAAGTTAATGTATCTGTTTCTCTAGTGTAAGAAGATTCCAGGATTATTGGGGCTGGCTTTAGGGTCCAAGTTTCCTGACTCCCCACAGAGCTTTTCAGACTCTAAATGCCACCATGTCATTATGCTTATTTCTCACTAAGGTCATTATGATGAGATGAGAATATAAGAAGTTCTATTTGAAAAAATAAGAACAGGGCACATGCTATGTACCAGGCACCAGGGATAAGAGTGGAAGAGACTGGGTTCCCTAAGCCCGTGTCCTCCCTCAACAATGGGCTGTTCATTTAATCTCTGAGCTTTGATATTTACCCTTCTCTTCTTGAAGTACCTTTCCATCTGCCAAATAATTTCCTTCTGACTAGCCAACCTCCTCCTCAATGAATCCCTTCCTAACTCACTTTGCATTCAGTCCAGCTGTGCCTGAGCCCTCACCATAGGCTGCACTGTGCACATCCACATTCATGTGTGTCTTTCAAGTGTTTTAAATGCCATCTTCAGGACACCTCCTTTGACAGGAATGGGGATTTAATTACTGAACCAAGTAAGACTGGAGTGGAGACAGGGATGCAGGGAAAGAAAGATGGTTCCCTGTCAATCTCCTTCACATTGACTGGAAACAGCTCTCAGGTACAGGGGATTTCATAATCTTCTGTCCCATCTTTGTGCCTGCCCTTCAGGTGAGGAGTGACAGGGTGACTTCACTGTAGGCCAGGGTGTCGGCATCCTAGGGGAGGTATATGAAAGGCAACATTCACACATCCCATGTGCACCAGTTTCCCACCCAGCTTGGCTGCTCCACTAGAAGCTGGCTCTGTGGTGGAGGAGGGAGTGGTGGTGGGGTTGGGGAAGGAATGTGAAATAGGCCTTGAGACCTTTTCCAGACGTGTCAATGGCAACATCCCACTGAGACTTAGTTTTCTACATTCAGCATTCAGCATTAACAAAGCTCAACCTGACCAAGCAGAGAGGGTAACATGAAAGACCATGATCCCCCACTTGTTTCTAGTGTTGGTACTTTAAAAAGTGTCACCTTGGGCAGCTGAAGGACTAACAAAATGATGACAGGGCACACAACTGAGCAGGATCAACCTTAGTTAATGACAGGTTGTCTGCTGTTGGTGGTAGAAACAGTGTTGGGTGGGAAGATCATGGGTGGGTAGGTACAGGTACTCATATTAGAGCTGGAACCTGATCTCTCACTTGTACTCTTGCTTTCTTCTCTGCCGTGTGTGTGTGTGTGTGTGTGTGTGTGTGTGTGTTATAAGTGTGAAGGTGTATGCACACAGAGGTCACAGGAAGACACTGAGCATCTTCCTCAATCCATCTCCCCCTTACTCCTTTTTAAGACAGGGTCTTCTCACTGATCCTCGAGCTCAGCTTCAGCTGTCTTCAGCCTACAGTGTTGGGTTACTGGTACAGGCAGCCATGCCTGTCTTTGATTGAACAGCAAATACTCTTCCCCACTGAGCCATTTCTCCAGCCTTACACTTGTTTCTTTGTAGACCAAGAAAATTAGTATTTGATGAAAGGGGAGGGGGCTTCAATGTGGATGAAAATAACAATGAGCCGGACAGACATTTCTCATTCTTCTATGAATAAGTTTTTCTTTCTTTCTTCAAGAGAAAGGACACTTAGAATTCAGAGAAAAGGAGCCAAGACAATGACAGACTCTACAGCTGGTGTCCATTCTATCCTGCACTGGACATTTCTCGGTCCAGAACCTTAATGGGAAACAAGTTAGCCAACTTAAAATACCTAAGTGAGGCAAGGTTGGCTAATAAACAATGGGGAAAGTCCAGCTCTGATTCCCAGATGATGGCCGTCCGGTTCAGTTACATACTTGTTATTAAAGCTGAACAAAGGGCAGAAAGAGGGAAGAAGCTTTCCATGGACAGACAACTATGATTTCCAAGACAAAAGAATGAAACTTGAAATTAAACAAAAAGTCACTCAACAGAAACACTAGATGGCACATAGCCAATTATAACTGAATGTCAAGTAACCGGGAACATCTTGACTTACTAAATTTTCCACACCAAAGAGTTCCTCCTCCCTAACACAGCTAAAATTCAGAAATGTGCTGAAAAATTAAATAAATAAAAACACACTTTTGTATATATACAAGTGACTTTCTTCAGATAGAAATACAATTTAAATGTACAATTTCCCATAGATTTCTTAGGGGTGTGGCAAGAACTACATGATACCAACTGGTGAGAACCTACCATTTATGTCTCCACAGCTCCATGGTCGTGAACTTTACATACATACCTTGAAACTGGCCTCACTGAGCCTGTTTCTATCTTGGAAATGGACCTACAACTCACATCAGAGCTTTTGCTTTTTGGAGAGCTGGTCGTTAAACATTTGCCAGCATACTACTCAGACTGGTGCAACCGACCTGCAGTAAAGAACCCCTCCAATGGCACTGGGTGCCTGCAGTAAAGAGCCCCTCTTTACTGGGTGCCTGCACTGGGTGCCTGCAGCACATTTGGTAAAGTGCTACACGAGCGTGAGGACCTGAGCTTGATCCTCAGAACCAACATAAAGAAGTGTGATAGTGTCTGCTTGTGATCTCAGTGCTGGGGAGGCAAGAGGAGGCAGATCCCTGGAGTGTGTGGACCATCTAACCTAGTCTAACGACGCCTGAGGCTGATTCTGGCTTCCACATGCACGTACACACACACACACACACACACACACACACACACACACACACACACGAGTCCCTCTAAAGAAGTACTTTTTCTGAGGGGTCATTGGCAGTAGGATCCCAGGGGTGGGCTTGGCTTGGCAGATCATGGACAGACCTTCTAAAATGTAGTGTGGCCTAGAGTACTTTGTCTGGGGAAGCCCAGCCACCCAACCCTAGTTGGAAAAGTGACTCATGTCGGGCCCATGGTATACTTTTTACAAATACAAAGACAGCACATTTTAACCTCCTGCCCCAACAATCTGTGCCCAGCCCTGAAGAGGAACTGAAAGAGAAAGGCTCAGTAATTCCCAACGTTTCTATTCCTAGGTGAGGGCTAAAGTTAGGCCTGGACTTTACAGCTCTTGCTCCCATGCAATGTTCCTTCTGTTTGGAAGGCAGTTGTGTTGGAGTGACAAAGCTGATCAAGACAACCAGCATGTAGAAATACAACCCATTGGTTGTCCTGTAGCTGTCTGTCACCTCCAACACAGACACAGGAGGGGGAGGACAGCACTCAATAAACAACACCTAGTGAAAGCCACACTTTACAGCTGGAGGGAAAACCCCACTCACCACTGTTACTATGACAGTGCTTATAAAATTCAAGTGCTAATTTACTACGGTCCACTGGACCTACTGTGTGATCACATATTTACTACGTTTTAGATGCAGGACTAATACACACAAGTTGAACTTTGTGGCTGTGAGCTTGGGGGAAGACCTCCTTCCACTCTTGCTTACTTCCTAGGAGCACAGTACAGCCGGGCACAAATCATTTAGGAGAAATGTTTATCCAGGCACGGCTGGGAAAGTCAGGCTCTAGGGGGCCCTTTGTTTAGGGAGGGCTCCTTCTGCTATGTGGGTCCAGAAGAAGATGAAAGAGGCTACAGAGTAGAGACTAAAATGTTCCTTCTTTGGGAAGAGAGCAGTGTTGTGATTATCTAGACAGAATAGGAGTAAAGGAGAGCTGTGACAACTAGAAAGAGAAACAGGATCACAGAAACTTTGGAATATTTCCACTAGCTGCTAACAATCTAGCATTCATTAATTCATACATCTATTCACTTTCTGGTGTTACCCATGTGTATAGGTACACATGTCTGGGTATGGACATGCAGAGGTCAATATTGTGTGTCTCCCTGTCATTCTTCAGTCTTAATACTTTAAATATTTTATTTATGTATATATTTATGTGCCTGCTTGTCTGTGTACCACATATAAGCAGTGCCCACAGAGGCTAGAAGAGGGTGTTGGATAACCTGGAGACAGTTACAGGTGTGAGCTACTGGGAACTCAACTCTAGGCCTTTGGAAGATCAGCAAGTGCTCTTAACTGCCTGTTTATTATTGTTTGTTTGGTTTTTCAAGACAGGGTTTCTCTGGGTAGCCCTGGCTGTCCAAGAACTCACTCTGTAGGCCAAGCTAGCCTTGAACTCACAGAGATCCATCTGCGTCTGCCTCCCGAGTGCTGGGATTAAAGGCATGCACCACCACCATCCTGTTTCATTTTCTGAGACAGACCTCTCACTTGGCACTTATCAACTTGGTTGTACTGCTTGGTTAGCAAGCCCCAGGATCTTCCTGTCTCCCTCACCATGGCGCCTTCAGTGCAGACACATGCCATTGATGTGCAGCTTTTACATGGGTTCTGGAGATTGGACTTCAGGTCCTCATCTTGTATAACAAGCACTTTATCCACTGAGCATTTTCCCTAGTCTCCATCAGTAACTTTTATCCTAAGAAGCCAAGGATCTATATTTTGCTCACTGGTACCTAGAAATGATGCCTGCAATTTTTGAGCCAGTTTTAGAGAGTAAAGAGGAAAGGAAAGAAATGCGCCCACAGTCATGTAGAAATCCTTGGGCACGCACACAGTCAATCAAGGTAGTCAGGTAGAGAAATGAATACTGACCTAGTATCCCATGGAGAATCCTGATACTAAGGTTGTGTGTGTGTGTGTGTGTGTGTGTGCGCGAGCACACGCATATATCTGTGGGGATTGAACCCAATTGCCTTGTGTGTGTTGGGCAAGTGCTCCACCACTGAGCTGAAGTCCCAGCTCAACACCAAGACTTTATATCTATTACACCTGGTTGGCCAATAGGGTAGATTTCCTCTTTCACTGTCCTCTCAGCCAGGTACTACCCACCTGTTAGAAGCCTTACACAGTGCCCTTCTGTTTGTGTTTCTATTCAGAGGAGCTGAGTTTGGACACAACAGTATTCATTTATGGAAAAGGCATGTCCCAAGTCACCTACAGTCACTCCCCTCCCTTCACTTGCCTTCAAAAACAAACAACCAGAAAAAACAATGAATGAAGAAACCAAACAGATGCCATCAACCAATTCATTTACTCATTTACCTATTGGCAGTACAGGGGATTACCCCCACCCCCGGGCTTCAGATATGCTAGGTAAAAATTCAACCACTAAGCCACATTCCAGTCCTGATGTCCCTAATTACTGTTGTAGTATACTGTATTGTACAATAACTTTAATTGCATTTGTTTCTATTAAGTCACTCACCACCATCTGGAATTCACTTAGCCAAAGCTAGGAATAGATCATTTAAACCTTCTAAATTGGTGAAGTGGAGGTAACATGTTGGAGGGTGTTCCTGAAAGGCTATTTACTGACACTGGATAATACAATCCATCCAAAACACAGCATTTGCTGATTCAAGGACATACCTAGAATTTTTTGGCTTGGGGACATTTAGTGTTGTGACGCTGCAGTACCATGCTGCCCCACAAACTGGAGAGGAACTGCTACAGTAGCTCTCCTGGGAGGAGAACACTCACAGTTTCCCTCACTTTAAGTTTCCATTTTGATGAAAAATGAGAAATTTTTGTGCAGTTGAATAAATACAAATTCTTATACCATACTTGTCATCCGAGCCCATGCTACTTATCAAATGCAAGCTGTGTTTAATGTTCCTGATGTTCATACTCTTCACCTCCACTCGATGATAGATTCTCAATGTCAGGGACATGATGTGGCATCCTGACCCTTGCTTCTGCCTCTGATGTGAAGAGCAGACATCTGCAGACTAGTGTAGGTACTAGGGACCTGACTGGACGGGGACAGAGGTAGTTCCTGGCTACACTAATGACGAGTTTCTGCCAGTTCTTTAATGGGGAACCTGATATAGAGGCCCACTGTGCATCCATTATAGTTTACTATATATAATTATGCACTGTAACTGTGTGTGGTTTGCATTCCAGGGCATGGGACCAGTCATTCTCAGAAAATCCTTCAGTTGATGTCTGTAACTCCAGATGAGTAGCCCCTTGGAGGCTTATCTGAACCTTAGTAGAATGGGTTATTGTGACCCCTACCACATGTGCCAACACACAGGTTGATTACTGCTTATCTGAAATGCTTGAAATCAGAAGTATTTCAATTTTCCTTTTCAGATTTTGGACTATCTGCATATATTTAATGAGGCATATTAGGGATATGTCCCGTCTAAATACAATATTCATTTATATACTTTCCTACACTATTTTTTAGTACATCTGTGTTTGGGCTCAATACATGAGGTTAGATGTGGAATGACTTGTGGCATCATGTCAGTGCTCAAAGTTTCAGAATTGGGAGTATTTAGGATTTCAGGTTTTTAGAAGAGAGGTGTTTGGCATAAATTTTTGTACATGGTGTTGCTATGAGGTTTTTGGATGTCCCTGTTAAATTTTTCTCTGGTCCTCCTTAGAACTTGGAATGCCTCTTGCATGTGGGCCATGGGCTCCGGGAGGGTTGGGGATTCTAAATACCTAAGGCCTAGGTTATTGTCTGAAACCACTTAGCTCATTTGTGTTCCTGTGAACCACAGGAATTGGGGGGAGGTGTTTCAAAGGCAATGAAGAGTGTAACACAGAGGGTGGATTCTTGGTGACTTACAGCCACTGATCAAAGAGGCTACACAGACCTTGCCTGACAGTACACACACTGGCATCTGCAAACATACACTGTGTAACTTTAGAAGTATCCATCTTGGGAATACTATACACAATATTTGGAGATCATGACTGCTCAATGTTAGGCAACTGAATGATCTCTTTAAACTCCATTTTCAAACTAGCACCTTCCCCTAGCTTTGAACGGAGGCTAACTTGCTAGCGTATCTGACATTACAAGTACAGCCTGTGACTGACTGTGACTAAAGTAATCTAAAACACTAATCACATGGTAGCTAGGACCTCATCTAAGAAAAATACCCACACATACACATTTAGATTCAATTTCAGAACATTCGTAGGTGCCAGAAGCCACCCAAGACTCAAGGGTGAGAACTGACTTCTCATGGAAGTTGGGGGAATATCCACATTTTTTCTCTTCAGTATTTACAGGTCCTAGATTTGATGGTTGCACTCTTGACATCTCACAGTCAGGGGTAATTCTATTGATAAGCATCTCCTCCTCCCTCCTTTCTTTCTCACAATTGCCTGGCCTAAGTAATACATATCTGTGAGTCCCTGGTACCAGTAACTAGATCAAAACAGCAGTACCTTAGGCATGGCAGGTGTACACCATATTACCTACAGTGCCAGTTAAGGAGCACTACAGAAACTATTCAGCCCAGAGCTGCAGTCAAGGATAGAACTATCCAAAGAAAGGGAAGAGTCTAGATATAGAGCAGAAATTGGGGAAAGTCCATCTGTTGTTAAAATCAGAAAGTATAATTTGCTAGTGGAGGCCCAAATGGCCCCTTAAGAGATGTCCTACTTATATCATCTCAAAGAGTTGGCAGCCATTCTTGTGGGAACCAACAGCAGGAACAGCAGCTGTATTGACCAAATGAGTAAGTAGTCTCTCTTCTCACATCTGGCATTCTCTGGATTGTGTCCCTCTTTCCAGGACCTTCTCATCTCAGAGAGAAAAGGCTGAGGTCTAGAAGGCTCTGAACTGTCTGCCACAATCCTGATCTCATCTGCTCAGCCCTTCCATTCCAGCCATATCAGCTTCCTTGCTGCACCTTGAACACACCAGGCCAGTGACCATGGGACCCTTGCATCTATATGCTCTTTTAGTTCCTATATACCTCCTAGGTAGGAACTACATACAGTTCTGCCCCAGATTTTTTTTTTCCAGGTTTTCTTCCAATGACAACTTCTCAGACAGGCCTTCCCTGGTTACTCTTTTGAAGGCAGCAACCCTATTGGCTGTTTTCCATCTTCCGCTCCCATGTTAGCTTTCTCCATAGCTCTTACCTCTATTTAACATACTGGCTATTTTATCTATTAGTCTCCCTGACAGCAGAAGGTCTGTACAATCAGGGATTCTTGGTGTGTGCTCACTCATGTACAACTAGAGAGAACTTAGTGTGTGGTTAGAAAGTTTCCATCTCACAGGGCTGTTGGGAAGATTAAAAGAGTATATATATATATATATATATATATATATATATCCCAATCAAAAACAAAGCACAAGATATCCCTAAGCACTGTGGGATGTTTCTTCTTCATTTACTTATTTATACATTTATTTGTATGTGTGTATGCTGGGGATAGGGGTGCCCATGGAAGCAAAAAGAGGGCTTCAGATTTCCTGAAGCTGAGGACACAGGCGGTTGTGGTCAGCCTAGCATGGGTGCTGGTACTCAGTGGGGTCCTCTGGAAGAGCATCAGGCTCTCTCAACTACTGATCCATCTTTCCGGCTTGTAATGTTTCTTCTTATTTTGATTTTGTTTTAAACTTTGTGTTAAGCCCAATGGGTAGTTATTACTCCATCCATCTGATAGATTAGGAGACTGAGGCCCAGAGTAAGTTGTCTGAGAGTCCACACTCAAGGTTGGTAGTGCCAGGATCCCAACCCAGATCTGATTCCATGATCTGTGTTCTCATTCTCCTGACTCTTCGCTGCAAGTCCTAGAATAGAACAGGGGCAGGTCCAGCCAAAGGAGTGGGAGGTAGGAGTTCAGGTGCCCAGGATGGAGCCAGCACTGATAGACATGCATGAATCTGAAATGACGGAGGCATTCCGTTTACCTCCTAACTTGTTCAAAAAAAAAAAATCTGATCAAGCCTGCCAATTAAAAAAGTGTTTTCTTGACCCCAGAAAATCTGTGGATTGGAGACATTTACTTGAAACAGTTATTCCATCATAACAGGAAAGAGGCAGAGCAGGGGTTATTATAACAGCTGCTTTCATGCCCCAAACAAGGTTTGGCTGTTTTTGGCCAGTTGCACTGCAGTAAGAGTTGGCAAGAAACTGACAGACTGCGTGAGTTTCCTTTCAAAACGATCATTTTGCTTCTAAAAACAAAAACAAAAAAAAAAAAGAAAGGAAGGAAGGAAGGAAGGAAAGAAAGAAAGAAAGAAAGAAAAAGAAAGAAAGGAAGAGAGAGAGAGAAAGAAAGAAAGAAAGAAAGAAAGAAAGAAAGAAAGAAAGAAAGAAAGAAAGAAAGAAAGAAAGAAAGGGAGGGAGGAAGGAAAGAAGGAAGGAAGAAAGAAAGAAAGCAGGCTGTGCTATCTAGCATGCAAATGCTGGTTCCTCGGCTGCTCCTCTGTTCTCCTGGGTTGTCTACCCTACACAGGTTTCAATACAGACATGGGTTTGGAGAGCAGAAAGAGGTCTGGAATTACAAAGATCTCAGTTAGAACTCAGAACCTCCTTTAGAAGCTGCATCTGCAGGGTTACTTACCGTAAGGATCAGGGGAAGACACACAGCAAGGACACAGCAATGTCAGGTACAGCGTGTAGCCAAGGTGATGACATGCTCATTGCAATGAATTTAGAGATTCAAAAGCATCAGCCCTCTCCGCCTTCCACAGTCTAATTCATGGTCCTACGTGCATACAGCAGAGGACACAAGGGTACCCTTCACAGAGTAGCTTTCAAGTTGTGACTTCCCTTCAAACCCAAAAAGTGGATAAGACATGGATCAAGGACAGGTGCCAGTGTCTCCATGCACATGTCATTGCTCTTGGGTCCAATAAGAGAAGAGCACTGGGTTGGGGTCCAGAGGACAGAGCTTTGCTGGACCTTAACTGGAAATCCTATAAAAACTGAAAGGCCCTTGGCTGCTGAGACCTGGCAGTGCCAGGCTGAGCCTCCTGGAAAACCAGGGCTCAGCAAGCACTTGAAACCATTCCATTGCTAATGGCTTCCAGATGGCAGAAGAGCAACCCGAACAGGATGTGTAGGATACAACTGACATGTGCAAGTCCAAAAGGCTGGTGCCCATCAGCCAGGCTGCTGCCCCAATTCAGAGCCCCTGTGAATGTGAACTGGAACACCTGCAAATTTCCAACCCCCTCCCACTCCTGGCTAGACCTAAAGCAGGAACTGGGTTATGGCAGGAATGTGAGTCCCAGAAGTGGCTCTCTGACCCTCCAGCTATTCTTGCTCCTCGGTATCCAGGTCTGAGCTAGGCAGGAGCCTGAAGCACAAAGGAGAGGAACTTCATGGAGCACTGCTGGGGTCTGGACCCAAGTGGAGGTAATCCCAAGCCACTGCTGGCAGTTTTGAAGACTTTTTTTTTTTTTTTTTTTTGCGGGGGGTCTGAAAAGCTTTTAATTCTGTTTCTTCAGAGCTGGAGTCTGGAGCACTTGCCTTACAACCAGAGACAAGGAAGCTGGCATGTGGCTTAAGAAATCCAGGACATGATTCAAAGGGCAGCCACCAGCCAACTGGTAAACAGCAATACCCCTGGGCTGAGCCTGGGGAGGAGTAGGATGGGTGAGTAGGAGATGGGTGTACTACTGCCCCATGGGGAGGGCTGTGGTTTAATTCAGGTGCTAACACAACCCAGATTCTAAAGGCTAACTCAGCCAAAGGGAGGATATGGAACTGTATATGTCTTCCGCTCTGGGTCTGGAAGTACTATTCCCCAGTCTAAAATGATCTTGTATAACACTGGCTAATCCAAAGGGATACCTCATAGCACTCCCTAGCTGAGCATAGGCCATGTGTGCCCCAATAGACAGTAAACACACAGCACCACTGTCAGTTGGTGGGATGTCCTGGGACAGCCAACTGTCCAATGATGACTCAGAGCTTTCACTGGTGATTTCTCCAGAGGGCACCCTGCTCTATATGGACCAGGGTGCACTAAACTGATGGTTCATCAGAATACAGCCTTTAAGCCAAATTATTAATTAAAAACAAAAAAGTCATAAATAAAAGTAGACAGATACATGGCTATTTTAAGTTGTTCCACTATTTAGGGAAAATAGCTCAAAGAACACTCTTTCCACTCCCTAGAGGTGGTAGAAATGCCCAGGCATTTTGCTTGGTAAACCAGAGTCGCTTGCAGTTGCCACTGGTCTTTTAGTTAACTGACCAAAGTTGTACAGGGCACAGAGCAGGAGGGAAGGAAGGAAGCAAAGGAGCCTGTCCTCCGGGCAGCTGAAAATGTCTTTGCGACTGATTTCCTAGCTATTATTATAAGCCGAAGTCAAATCTTATGCATAGTCTGCACCTCTTTCCAGAAAGAAAATCTAAGTGTCAAAAGGTATACTAGGGAAGGGGAGTTGGAGAGATGGCTCAGCAGTTAGGAGCACTTGCTACTTTTGCAGAGGACCTGAGAGATCATTTTCGAGGACCCATGTCAGACAGTTCACAACGGCCTGTAACTCCAGCTCCAGGGGAATATGATGGCCTCTTCAGGCACCTGAACATATATATGTCTCTCTGACTAACTGGCTCTCTTTCTCTTTGTCCTCCCTC